>JABUQX010069096.1:0-32454 GCA_015478945.1 Trachelipus rathkii
ATGCCTGTGATACTAGTATAAATTCAAGTATAATGAGAACCAATCCATTCGTAACCATAGCTGTTGTGGTTAAATCCGGGATCTTATTAGAAACAATATTTAAAAAGGTAAAGCTATTTAGGACTTTATAACATATATATTTCAATATAAAGGTTGGCTTAGGTTTATTAAATTTTAAAATCAATGTTGTAAATAATACAGTATGTCAATTATAATTACATATTTTTCGACTGTAAGCATTCTTACATTTTGCCTCATATTAATATCTGATAGTGTACAAAACACTTTGAAGTTCAGAATCTACTGCATGTATAGATGATGATTCATATATGTAGTATTACAGAATATAGAATGCAATTACAGCTGCTAAGATAAAGAGGGACATATAACGAATAATTACATATCATTATCGATATTAACATTAAAGTATAAATAATTATAATATAGTGTAACCTATAGCTGTATGACTATTTAATAGAAGATAAATTATGGAAACATATGCAATATGTATTTTTAAAATAAGATTTTATATCAACATACACATATGACGAGAAAATTTATAATGCAGATCAACTTCATCCTAATATTACCTCACTTATCCTCAATCTATATAAATTATTTCTTTACCAAGATACGTCTTTATAACCGAACAAAGATCTGTATGAACAATTCAATATATCTATATTAAGAGTAGGTATAATAAATTAATTATTAAATAAATTAACTATAAGAAATGAGATATCTGGGGAATATATTTATTATAAATCATTTCGCATATTAGTAGGACCATACAGGAATGTTATTGTCGTGATTGGTATATAGTAGTGATATAGTTTTATTTATATACATGTATATACACTATTTATGTATATTTTTACTTAATATATTAAGTATTATGTGTATATAAAAAAATTTTTTCATCATGAGTAATAAAAGACTTTATCAATATTCCCTCTATATTTATATACCTTATCCTAGTCTTAGTGCTCTCTATCTCTCTCTCGTATTATCTCATATATCTTATAATATCTCTCTTACTAATTATCTATATTATTATATATATATACTTCTATATATATTCATATATCTAATATATATATATTATACGTTGTATTACTTTTATTTTCTTTATATACTATATATATCTCATATATATATTCTCTCTATCTCTTCTCTCTCTCTCTATCTTCTCTTTATAATATAAATAATATTAATATATAATATATATATATTATATATATATTAATATATTAATATATATATTATAATATATATTATTATATATATTATATATTAATTAATATATATATTAATTATATTAATATATATAATATAATATATTATTATAAATATTATATATATAATATATATATAAATTAATAATATATAATTATATATTATATATTTAATAAATATATATATATTATATATTAAATAATTAAATTATATTATATAATATTAATTATATATATATATATATAGATGTATATCATATATATATATTATATATAGTATATATTATATATATAGGCGGGTTAAATGCGTTCAGTGTTCTTACCTAAGAGGTCGACGCTTTGGCGGGCGGCTCTTGCGTTTTATGCTTCAGCGTGATCTACTATAAATCTAGTGAATTATATATATTATTATCTATTTCTATGGGTAGATTATTTAAGAATCTAATCTATTCGCCTTTCTCACTTCAATTTTTGCTTATTTATATTATACTAATATCAACATTATGTGATTTACCTACTTAAGGTAGTAGTAAAAATATAAATAATCATCTTATTAAATCCAAATAAGACATACCTTTGTTGACAATTTTCCGCTTAAAACCAGTCGAAAATGACTATTGATCAGGACCGAGCTTTCCGCCAAACCATTTGGCTTTTTCTAGTCAGAACAGTGAAATGGTATTAGAGAATAAGATGTTTGAGATGGTTCTATATACAGTATAATAGAAACAAGATTTATCTTCTCGCTTAAAATAATACACGTTTTTTAGTTAATATTGGAGATTATATAGTTTATTAAATGATTCAATAATAGATCGATAAAGACTTAATTCTCGACAAGAATTCACCAATAACGAGGTCATCATGAGATACCCAGGATTACTCCGACCAATCACAAGTAAGGAAAACATTTCCTTATTACCTGCTTAAAGGATCTTACCGAACGAGCTCCCGCCGATCTCCAGCATGTACAATTCAGTTTGAAATATATTATATAAAAATAATATATAATAATAATGATACTTGTCTATACTGGAATTACCTTTTGACCTGGTATTCACATCGAAGGAATTAATTACAAACTTCATGCATGCCGAAGATTAAAAAAGAGCTTTAATCCCATTCATAATAATTTATAAGGCCTAATTTAGGCTAAGTAGTTATTGCACCACAACATTTTACAGAAAAAGGTATCAGTTTGAAATATACCATATTTAGTAAACACTCCTGGAATTAGCCGCCTAAATCGCATCCAGCGACAGATGCTAATCAAAAACCAAAGAAGTGATTATCTACAACACATTTTAAACAGAGAGAGGTTCAGATATTTCCTCGCATCTGTAAAAGGGTTGCAGAGCAGGTAGTGTTGGTGTCTTTCTTTGTCTGTGATCCGACTATTCAACTGTACAAATAGATAATAATAATAATAATAATAACAGAATAATCCGAATTATTTCAAAAACTTTGCCACAATTCTTTAGTTACATAACATCGTATATAGAAATAGATATAATATATGGTAAGTGATATAATTGTTGAGTCTTTTTAACCCATATAGGAGTTCAACTAGAAAAGGCATTTTAATAAAAATAAATCATGTATAGATTGCACATAGTTAGCAATACAGACGAAATCTTAGTTTAGTGTAATAATAATTTTGTAATATCGTCCTTTCCTATATAATTAATAGTTACACCTTGTGTCTATAAAAAGATAAAATGATAACAGAAGCATAAAGTCAATAAAGCATTAACGTCGGGCAGAGCTTGTGTGTGAAGACTGTGGGTAGCGGCTAGGATGGCTGACACCTTATTCATCGATTTACCTACGCACTATTATTGTCTTTAAAGGAGTCCTCGTAAAATATATGTTTTTATAAAATTTCATAAAATTTTCTTTCAAGCTGTTTAAATGAGATTGCTATTTATAAAAAGGCCCTCGATGTAGTTTTGCTGATCCAGAAACTGTTTATAAACAAAAGTTAGATTATTAAACTAGAGGTTTTATTATTCAATAAACTTTTCGTTTTTGTTCATACGAGTATAACTAGAGTTTAGGTTTTTTACCTGTGTTTTATGTTTTACATTGACTATAGTTTTAACGAATAACTATTTGAAATAATTTTAGTTTATATTTGCTAAAGTTGTAGTGAGCTATAAGGTGAGGTTCGTTTTCTGTCTTAATGTAAATATCATAAATATGTTTTTATTAATTAAATATTTATTATCGTTATATAGTGTTTAAGTTGTAAGTAGTGAGTATGTGTGCCGTTCGTGACTGATGAGCTCCGGTTGTGGTGTTATTGTGTGTGTAAGTCTTATATCTGTGTTGATGAGTGTAAGTCTATAATCTGTTGATGAGTGTTAAGTAAATACATCTGTGGCTGAGTGTAATGTAAAATCAATGTGGGTTCAGTGTTAAGTAAATTCTGCGTGTGTAAGTAAATCTGTGTGTCTGAGTGTAAGTAAATCTGTGTGTGTTAGTGTGTAAGTGTAAATGTAAGTAAATCGTGTGTGAGTGTAAGTAAATCTGTGTGAGTGTAGTGTGTGTGTGTGGTTGTGTGTGTGTGTGTGTGTGTGTGTGTGTGTGTGTGTGTGTGGACCGCGTGTGTATAAATGTAAAATGCAGTGTCTATGGGTAAGATGTAAGTGTCCATAGTGAAATGTGTTTATAAGTGTCATAGTGAATGTGTGGGTATAAGTGTCAAGTGAATGTGTGTATAAAGTGTCATAGTGAATGTGGTGTATAAGTGTCATAGTGAATGTGTGTATAAGTGTCATAATGTAAATGTGTGTTCTAAATAATAAATAATAACAATAAGGCATGAAGTAAATAACACTAAGTATAATAATAAATAAAAAAAAATAATAAAAATAATAAAATAATAAAAATAATAATAAAATAAATAAAAACATAATAATAATAATAAAAAAGTATTAAAACAAAATAAAAAACATAATGTTAATAAATATATGAGTTAAAACAGTAAAAAAATATGAGTTAAGCAGTAAAGCAGAAAGTTAAAGGAGTAAAAGCAGAAAGTTAAGGCAGTAAAGCAGTAAAACAAAAGGCTACTAATCCCTTTGTTGTTAGGTAACACCTCTATTGATTTAATGATTTTGCTGCTTTAAGGTATGTAATGTATATGAGTAAAGCAGTAAAGCAGAAAGTTAAAGCAGTAAAGCAGAAAGTTAAAAGCAGTAAAGCAGTAAAAAAACAAAGCATACTAATCCCTTAGGTGTTTTAGGTAACACCTCTATTGATTTACTGATTTACGTCTTTAAGGTATGTAAACATATGAGTTAAAGCAGTAAAGCAGAGAGTTAAAGCAGTAAAGCAGTGAGTTAAAGCAGTAAAGCAGAGAGTTAAAGCAGTAAAGCAGTAAAACAAAAGCATACTAATCCCTTAGGTGTTAGGTAATAACACCTCTATTGATTTACTGATTTACTGCTTTAAGGTATGTAAAGTTAATGTTTTTAATAAAAGTTCGTACAATTGTAGTAAAATAAAATGAATATATATCAGGCACTCTGGCTTTTTCTTCTTACATACAATTTTTAAAAATTTATAAATTAAAAAGTATTAAGTAAAATATAAAAGATGTCTGTAATGAGTTACAGTTTTAGGTTCGCGAAAATGTTTTTAATAAAAATGTTTAAGTATGAAATAAAAATGAATGACTCATAGTATATTTGAAAAGAAATTCTTTGAAATGTTTAAGTATGAAATGAATGACTTATAGTATATATTTTTCATTCGCGCGGGAATATTGCGCCTGCGGGCGCACGCGGCGGCGGTTACGCGGAAATATTGCGCCTGCGGGCGCACGCGGCGGCGGGAACGCGGCGGGTCGCACCTGCGGGTGCGGAGCTGGCATCCTTTGCGGGGAGGGCGCACGCTGAGCCCTGGTGGTTAGCTTATGAACTAGGGGTGAAGACATTAATATTAGCTATGTTCTTTGATGTAGGGTAGAGATGACCCATCAAAGATGATTTCATCAAAGAAGAATCATCAATATAGATGGTATCAAAGATGACGCCATCAAAGATGAGTCATCAAAGATGAACCTTCAAAGTTGAGGCATCAATGCTGAGGCATTAATGCTGAGGCATCAAAGTTGAGGCATCAAAATATCGAGTGTGTGAGTGTAAGTGTAAGTGTATCTGTGTGTGGGTGGGAGTGTAAGTGTGTATAAGTGTCATAGTGTGTATAAGTGTCATAGTGAATGTGTGTATAAGTGTCATAGTGTGTATAAGTGTTAGAAAAAGACTAACTCATAGTAGGAAGCATCCTAGCAACTTGTAATATACACCAATCGAATCCTCATACCTTATAACCTAGGGGTAGACACCCATATTAGGGCTATTCGGGGCTCAGGGGAGGCTGGAAAAGGCTTGAAAAAAGTGGCACTCAGTTGGCACTATGTGGCACTCACTTGGCACTATGTGGCACTCACTTGGCACTCATTGGCACTCACTTGGCACTCATTGGCACTCACTTGGCACTCACTTGGCACTCACTTGGCACTCACCTGGCACTCATCTAATACTCATAGAACACTAATAGACTCCAGGTACTTCTTAACGGTGATTGGGAACCATCAAAGCCATCAAGTTAGCGTGGGTCAAAATTGACCCATGGTATATGGCAAGGTCAAGGCCGAAATATCATGGTCAAACAAGGTTAAGACATCAAAAAAGGGCTAAGTCCCTAAAGGAAGGACAAAAAATTACCGTGGGCTTCAAAAATTGACCATGGACGACCAAAAGGGTTGGCAAGTGTGTTTGTACGGTGTGTATAAGTGTAATGTAAGTGTCTATGGGTAAATGTAAGTGTCATAGTGAAAGTGTGTATAAGTGTCATAGTGAATGTGTGTATAAGTGTAAGTGTGTGTGTGTGTGTGTGTGTGGTGTGTGTGTGTGTGTGTGTGTGTGGTGTGTGTGGTGTGTGTGGTGTGTGTGTGGTGTAAGGTGTTCAAGTTAGGATATGTCCATACAATGCGTTCAAGTTACGAACGAAATATGTGACGGGTGGGCCACGAGTGGGCAAAAAATTGGCGTGGGCCAAAATGACCCATGGTATATGGAAGGTCAAGGCCTAAATATCATGGTCAAACAAGTTAAGACATCAAAAAAGGGCTAAGCCCCTAAAGGAAGGACAATAAATTACCGTGGGTCAAAATTGACCCATGAAGGACAAAAAATTAGCGTGGGTCAAAATTGACCCATGGTGTCTGTCAAGCTTTGGAGCAAAGGGGAAGGACAAAAAAGGTTAAGACATCAAAAAATAGGGCTAAGCCCCCTAAATGAAGATCAAAAATTACCGTGGGCAAAAATTGACCCATGGTCGAAAAATTAGGGGGCGTAAAATAGGGGGGGCAATACGTACAACGGTTGCTTACGCAACCGTTTGGCGCAACCCTTCTTCGAAGGGTTGCCAAAAATCAGGGTTGCCGAAAAAATTGGGGTTGCCGAAAAATACCGTGGGCCAAAAATGACTCATGGAAGACCAAAGGGTTGATCGAAAAAAGGTCGAGGCCCAAAAAGGTGAAGGCCAAAAAAGGTCAAGGTCAGGTAAAAATTCGAGCTCAAAAAAAGGTCGCGGTCAGAAAAGGTCAAAAAAGGTCGCGGTCATTTTCGTCCGGAATCCTTGCCCTACTACTCCCGTGTGCAAAATCGACTCGGAAACGCTTCGAATTGAAAAAAATTACATTAACCAATCAGAGAACAGGAAATTTGAGTACCTGGAAACGGCCAAGAGAGCCCGTCGGATCAGCTGGCAATTGTAAACAATACTCTTATCATGGGCGTATACAGGGGGGGCAGGGGGGGCACTTGTCCTCCCTAAATCTTGGCGAAATAAAAAAATGAACCTTATATTTTTGCCAGACGACGTTTTTAAGGGTTTATTAGTGGAAAAACTGAAAAAGATACATCAATCGATAGATAATGAAGTAGTAATTATTAATTACAAACATATTATAAATATTATATATATATATATATATATATATATATATATATATATATATATATATAATATATATGATATATATATATATATAATATATTATATATATATATATTATAATATATATATATATATTATAATATATTATATATATATAATCACCTCTAACTTTGTCCCACCCTAAATAAAATACTGCGTACGCCCTGACTCCTCTTATTTATATATTGCTATTTTATGAAATGATAGGTATATATTAGTATCCCTTAATACAAACTTATACTGAAATAATTAAAAAATTTTGAGCAAGCCCATTCCGACCATGTTTTGTAAAAAGATTTGTTTGTAAAGCAAAGTATTCTTTCGCGCAGCCCGCCCGTTTATTATTTCCCGAAATCGAGGATTTAACAACGGGCGCCTGACTGTGACGTTTACGTGACGTAGAAGTGCGCAAACGGCTCTGGAAACGATGCATGTGCGCCTGTGTGCCCGCCCGGGCTGCAGTCGGGCTTCTGGAAACGCAACTTATATAAAGTTCTACGGGTCTTCAAAGTTTAAAAAACTTTTTTCAGAAGCGGGTAATGTGTTTGAGGATAAGAGATGACGTTTAACTCCACAACATGGAGAGCAACTTATTTTCCTACACCACAACATTTCAAAATTCAAATAAATTCATTTTAAGTAAGAAAATTATGGAATCTTATTTTAAAATTTTTTAAAATTTTTGCTTAAACAGTTTAGTTAATATTTTGTTTTGTAGTAGTTTCTACTTTAAAGTTAATTTCATTTAATAATAATAATAATGAAAATAATAATAATTAATAATAAATAATAATAATATATATTATATAATAATAATAATATAATAATAATAATAATAATATAATAATAATTAATAATAATAATATAATAATAATAATTAATAATAATAATATAATACCCTGTACAAATTTTATTTATCCCCAGGTCTAGATTCTCAGAGTAGGAATTGGCACAAAAAGATCAATATAATTAAATTAAAATGATTTTTTTACGGTATTTTTTTTTAATTAGAAGATCATGTCAATGATTTTTTTTTATTTTTAATTCACAGAAATAATTAATCCTAGCTATTACCTAATTAATGATAGTATATTTCATCTACATAATAAGTAAATTCATCAATGTTGTTTCAAGTCATTTTTAATAAAGAAATAAATAAAATTAGAGTCCTCAGATATTATACAGTATATATATATATATATTATATATATATATATATATATATATATTATATATATATATATATATATATATATATATATATAATATATATTATATATATATAATATATGTATTATAATATGTCAAGAGAGATGTTTACACAAACGCACACTAATACCTTTAATTTAACTAAATAATGATTTTAGTCTTAAAAAAAGTTTTTATTATTATTTACTAAAAATTTAAAAGGATAAAAATTTACTAATTTGATAAATTAAATAATTAAAAAAAGCAAAAATAAAATAAATAAATAAAATAAAAAATAAAAAAATCTCAAAATAAATCAAAAATCATCCCACCCCGTTCTAGAGTATTAAAGCTACCCGTTCGATTGTGAAAATATTGTTTCATATTTGAAGTATAGAGTCGAAGGTCATTTTATCATGATATTTGGTTCACATGCAGTCGTCCCTCGTAGAACGAGCGGTCTTACAGAACGCGATCTTGCTATAACGGTGGCAAAAAGATAATAAAAAGAAAAATTCAAATATTAAGCAAAATTGACAAAAATAGAAATTAAAATTTCTGTAATACATACTGTTAAAAAAGATAAAAATTAAATTAAATTGCAAAAAAATAAAAATAAAAATAATACATATATATGTTAACATAAGAAAAAAAAAAGAAAAAAAAAAGAAATAATTGGTGAGCTAAAAAGGCTAAAGCGTCAAATTATCGATAACGATGTATTTCTCAAAAAAAGCAGCCAATACAACATACTACAGATTCTGTACTGCCTTCATATCTTACACCTTCAACTTCATTTACAATTTGAAAGAAACTATTTTTGTTCGGTGCTCAATTGGCTAAACTTTTAAAATTCTATTAAAGTCCTCAGGCTATTCAATTAAATATAAAAAAACAATTTTATCTCCAAATTTTTAAAGGTTTGTACATTGTATATTTTTTCATTTAAAAAAACTAAAAACTTTTTTACTCATTTTAAGATATGTAGAGTACTGTACTGTAATGTAATAAATATCCTACTAATTAACTAGTCAATAAAATATGTTTATATACTGTTCTGTAAATAACATTGTATCTGCAAATTTATTCAATTATTATTAAGGATAAATAAAATACTGCTGCTATTTTATTCACCTTATACAAAGGTAAAAATTTTAAAATTAATGATTTTTCAGGGGGTTTAAAGTTATACGCGATATCGCCTACAACGCGGGGGGTCAGGAACCTAACCCCGCGTTCTACGAGGGAAGACTGACTGACTGTATATCAATTTTCAATATTATTTTTTATGCATAATCATAACTGTGTAAATGACAAATCAATTACTGAATTTTATTAGGAAAGACATTTGAAAAAGTAGAAAGTTCCGGTTAGTTCCGGCCGGAACCAAGCTAGTTCCGGCCGGAACCGGAACTTCCAAAAAATATATATATGTATATATAATAGGTATTTTAGGTAATATTCCAATTTTTGTATAGTTCAAGTTTGAAGTCATTTCGGAAAAAATTGTAGGACGAATATCGAAAAATGTCGAAAACAGGTTTTCAAATAATGAAAATACATAAAAAACTGCTACAGACACAGAAAAACACACGAAAACGACGTTTTAGATGTCAGAAAAAACTGCGGTTTGCTTTTTCTTTTATCAAAATTGACTTAAAATTAAAGTTTTTATGTCCATTTAGATAGGATAAGCAAAAATCAAAGCAAATTTTATTATAAAAATTTAAATTTTTCATTCCCTGCAGATCTAATTTCGTTTCCTACTTCTATTTCTTATTCTTCTTTTAAAAAATAATTCCCCTGAAATAAATTAGTTTTGATTCAGATGTGACTCATTATTATTAATTTTGTCTGGAAGGCCACACATGCATATATATTTTTTTTAAATTAATTTTTAAAATTCTTTTTAACAGGAGTTATAAGATATCATTATTATAGTTCAACCTCTAGAAAGAATTTTTCAACTTCTAGAAATAATTGGATTTCCTGAAATCGTATTTTTGGAAAATGGGTTACCAGAATTTTAACGGAGCATAAATTGGGAAAATAGCTTTCTTTTAAACTTCACCAAAGCCTTCCACTTGATTATCTAAAACCCCCAATTATGGGGAAAATGAGTTAAGAAAAAATAAGCATCAAAATTGAAACGTTCTAAATTGAAAATTTTTCATTTTATGTTCGTCGATACTATATTTATTTAACTGCTGGTGACTGTGAGCCGAGCTACGTAGGAAAGACGATTGGTGTTTTTCTATGAGGATCTAACGTTAATCCTAAATATCCTTGAATCAATTAAACCATCAGTCTTATTCGGCTATAAATTTCCTTTCTCTTCGATGAAATCATTGAATTTATATAGAACAAAAATTTGTTCCTCTCTCAATCTTGAAAAACTAATTAATCCTTTTGTTAATGTATTAGTATATTGTTTCAACATTATTATCATGTAACATCTTTATTGTAAAAGATTTATTAAAAAATTGAATTTAATGAAGATTCAACTGTGGATCTCTAATATGCCCAACGAGTAGTATCAAAAATTCTTTAACCTGGACGAATTGCCCTACCATGTACAATTTTTTAATAAACATAACAGATTTATCCTTCTTGCCTGAATAACTCCCCTAACCGATTTTCATTTTATATGTTATATTAATTATTCTATGATATCTATCTTTATCTTTGTAATCATGAATAATGTATGGTACGAGATTATTTTGACGCTGCCTAGATGACTCCTTAAAGCAAACGCCTAAAACTTTTTACCCGAATATTAATAGTCGGGATCTCAGGAATAAGAAAAGAACAACTCATCAGAGATACACTAACTTACTATCAAAGTGTGTTCTAAATAAATTAATACGGGTCAACATTAAAATAGTTATATCTTGATCACAATCTTATAAGTATATTGGTTACATTCGGTATAGGGGCTATTTTGAGCGCACTGTCTGTCCGAATGTGCACTGCTGGCGCAAACGTGACACATGAATTGCGCAACAGAAGTTGGACAGATATGTCCCTGTCTTGTAGGTATATCTTTCTGTATAATATAAAATGATCTCATTAGACTATGCTTACTTAGCTTATTACTATCTAATAAGCTGCCTTCATTAGCTACCGAACAAGTATACCAAGGGTGAATTACGTAGTATCTATGATTCATACCCACTGATTGAGCCTAATAGTGCGCCTTCATTGGTATTTCTCATCAGCATCTTAATTTATTGCTAGCTGCTAGTACAATATACTAAAAATATATTATTACAGTATTTAAATACACGTATGAACCTAATTAGTACTATACCATTATGTAGCATACATTAGTAATTGTGTAGTAGATAAATATACTAAATATGGATAACTTAAGTTGAAACTGATTGACATTAGAACAAAAGATAACCATTATGTTATTTTTTTACTATACATTATTAACTATTGTTACATAATCTAACTTTTTTATTAATCATTTCCTTGCAATCGGCGTAGTTGCCTAGGCTAATTTCCCCTGTAGGAGGAGATAGGAAGCATTAAGAATTATTTTGACCCAAAATTGAATTAAATGTATTTTAAGATCACCCAATTCATAAAAAAAGACCTATAACTTAAAATAAAAAGATACGACATTCAAAAACTCCCTTAAGAGTGCCAGTCATGTATTATTCGCAATACATATGATTGCACAGCGCATTACTAGATATAATAAAAAAAAAATTAAAAAAAAAAATTAGTTAAATTCAATAAAAAATTTTTAATTTTTTAATACACGTCATATTTTATGAAAAACCTCATCTATGAAATGAATTTATTTATAAGGGAATGTGCCAGTGCCGGATAACCCCCTTCCCTCCTAGAATAGGTTATGACCAATTTCGTTTTACAGCCTCCCATTGGAATTTGTTTATGAGATCCCCTACAACCACATCAATCCTTGAAATATGGTTTCTAAATACTATAGATATCGAGCTATTAGTATTTTAATCTTTGAAATTCGCTAACCCGAGACGCATGATTCCCTATTCTCTTGTTCAATGGTCTGTGTTGTCTTTAATTGATGTTTTCCCTGCTGGCGTAACGTAGTCTTCTATTGGCCCATGGCTAAAATAATATTTGGAGCAGGGACATGATTTTGGCCTTTACAGACTTTTTTTTAACACAATCGTCCACACTTAAGAACACTGATAATAATTTGAAGAGATTACATGCTAATGAACGTCTTATTTTCAATTTTGTCAAGAACTTCTTGCAAACCTGCAAGAATAACTGTAGGTTTTGTCAATTGACAGCATAAGAAACCCTTATTGATAGTCCTCTATCTCCAGTAACTCTGTCTCAAGAGGGTCTTACTTAACTAGGAGTTCAAATTTTGCTATTCATTTCAAAACAATCAGTCCACAAATCTCTTCTTCTTTCATGTATTTAGTCAAATAATACATAGTCATTAAATAATTTGATTTTCTCGACCCAAGTCTGCTAGGAACTTCCGTTGAATAATTGTCTGTCGCCTGTGAGATAGTAATGAATCAGTTGGATGCCAGCAAGTGTTCACCCAGCATTCACCAGCTTCCAAAATAGTGTTTGTTTCGCGACCATAACCTGCTAGAGAACTCTGACCAGTTCTCTGTTCCGATTAACGAAAACTGGTGTGTCTCAATACTTACTAGGGGTCTCTGTTGGGCCATTATTTGTTTAAACTTTAAAATCTTAATTATACAGGGTTTACAATGCGGAAGAATGAAGGAATATAATATATGTGCCACTACTGACGGGCCACCCTAGCGTGTGACTTAGGACCGCTTTAAGTTATTAACTTCTATACCCCAATTTTTTCCCTAAGCACTTTTGGAATTTTCTTTTTTTCTTTTAAATCAAGTTTTATGTTGTCATTTAAAGCACCCTAAGAATAGTTATATCCAAAAAAAAAAAGATATGAGTTCTTATTATTTTCAATAAAGCTAATTAGACTCACCTTGGAGGGTCAAGGTCAGACACCATATGTAGGGTGAGCGACCATACTGTTTTATTATTCTTTGATGTATAAATTCAGATTTATATTTAATTTTGACTTAATATAATAATGTTCTATCAATATAAATAGTAGTAATTCAGTAATGATCAGGTCCAAGAATACATAGAAATAAGACCTAACATAATGTGGTGTGCGCGGATACACCTCTCCGGTGGACAAATGTTTGACAACCTTTTCATGGATATTAGTACACGATTTACATATAAACTTTCATTTATTATTCTATACAGATTATTCTGAAACTTAATTAGATAGAGTAATCATATCTTATATAATAATGGTTAATTATGATGTACAAAAAAGTCAACTTTAAGGAAAACGATATTCACCACCTTAAATCAAATGGTGCCCATCAGTCCGCACCCGTACGCTAATATACTACTTATAAATATCTTACTACATATGACTATTTTACACTGGATGTATATATTTATTACTATATATTAATTATATTATTATACTATAGATTACTTACTATATATAAACCTATTTATATAGATATAGGTGAGTATATATGTTACTTACATAAGTCAATATTCCCGGTATATCTATATTATATAGTCTTGTCATAGGATAATATCTACTTATATCATATATATATAATATATTATATTTTATATGTTTAGTATATATTATGTATATTATATAGTATATATTAATATTTTTCACTATAATATAACCTAGAGTTGATGTTGTACATTATGAAATTGTAGCCGATGACGATTGACGATAGTAGCAAAGTTATTTGCCTGATGACCAGATTGAACGATACACATGACGAGTCTTGAAAAAAACTATTAACAAATTTCTCATCTCTCCCTCTCTCGGTCTTCTATATATAATATATACTACATATTACTATATATTATATATATCTATATTATTACTTTATATAATATTATTATACTAACCCTAAGTACTATGAAGTCATATAATACATATATGTTTATTTATCTATATATATATACATATATGACCCAAACAAACGTAACACCTATCAACCTAGGTATAATTAATATATAGTTATTAAGTTATGCGATAAGTTATTTTGCGAAAAAACCATTATTGCCATTTGAATATTTCAGTCACTGCTTAAATCTATTAAAGCATCCATGTGTGCAATAACCTTTCTCAGCCGAAAAACGCCTCGTTTTCCAAAGAATACATATTTGAACATCTCTAAATTTAAACATTACATTACCAATAGAACAGAACTTCTAGAGATATATAAAGAAAAAGTAGTATGCATTCAATTTATCAATTTATATAGAATTACATGTGACATTAGCTGAACTGTGTCGTCTATTTATCAGTAATAGAAAGAATTAGTACCATAAACTGAAATTGGAAGTATCGATCCTGGAAAAGTCACAATGGTGCCCAACTAATGTTATAACAAATGTTGAAAATGAAGCACCCCCAGCGGAATACAGCCTGTATTTCTGCAACGCATGATTGCGGACACGTGTCAAAGTATATACCGTGCGTTGTGCCGATTGTGTCACAAGATCGATTATGGTCGAGCCCTTAACTTCTTCGTTCGACTTTCACAATGTTGCTGTTTAGAACTAATGTGGGGTCACCTAACCAGGAAGAGAGATCCAAGTGCAACTAGGTCTGAACTGCGATGCCAATGTTCTTATCTCTGACCTAATCCAGCGTCGTGGATATACAGTTTTCACATTATATCTTACGAGCAACTAAATTGGAATGAGCTGGAGCGCCGTCGTCGCATGAAATAACAGTTTCGATCTTAATTGTGAATGGACGGTCTTCCAGTATGTGGCAAGTCAGGTCAAAGAATTGGCGATAAACCGCTCAGAAGCGCTCGCTGTAAAGGCTAGACAAGAAATGAGGCATCTAGAATATTTATAACTGGTCACCTACAATGATACTTTGGTCCGAATACTCATCGCCAAATCAGGACAAGATAGGTGTGTGAATAATTAGGTTGAGGTGTACGATGAGTGTGGCGGGCTTATACCACTTGGATTACTATATGACAGGATCATCTCTTCCAGTAGATTTGATAATGGGTCGGCGC
This sequence comes from Trachelipus rathkii, assembly GCA_015478945.1. NCBI lineage: Eukaryota > Metazoa > Arthropoda > Malacostraca > Isopoda > Trachelipodidae > Trachelipus > Trachelipus rathkii. The sequence continues at coordinate 15,509 of JABUQX010069096.1, forward strand.
ATTATATGTGGATATTGTTGTCATTAGATGGTATTAATAAGTGGATAGTTGTATGTAGATGAGCGTACCGTCTGGAAGGAGTATATCATTCTGTCGAATAGCGAGAGGACTTCATTGTTGTGTCGAGTGAATATTTGCTGGCATTGACTCGTAACTGTTCTATCTAGCATCTGATGTGGGGTGATTCTGTGTACTTAGTGCGAGGCTTGCTGGCCGGAATAGCTTTACTGGTTCGCGAGTATATGCGAGATGTGATGTAGTCCATCGACATCATGGAGTGGAAGCTAAACTTTTGGCAGAAACTGTTGGTACAACCAGTTCTGCATCTCGTTGATGTGAGAAGGGTACAAGAAGTTGATTTTTCATACACCTGAAAAGCTGTTGAATATACTTTACATGTAGTTGTCGACAGCGACTAATTACTCTCACACCAGCAGAACCCGCATTATTAGTCTCGAGCGTACGCCTGACAATGAACTTCTCTCAATACTTCTTGGAGAACCTAGTTCTCGGCATTCTTTGTGAGTTTGATACTGTGCGAGTCTCCCGTTTACCCATAATAAGCTTTTTTTAACTTCGCTGCTCCTACCAAACGTTGAGCAGACGTGCAACATAGATTTTATGTGATTACGACGAATAAAGGGTAATTTTCTTCATAGAGACCATGCTTGTTATATGCAATCATTTGGTCGTTCTAGCTAGTAAAACAAAATGCAAATCTCTACATTTCACTACTCTTTGTGTATATTCATTTGAAGAAATATATCAACATCTTGAACACAAGAACTTGACGTGAAAAAACACGGACCTATGCTATATTTTAAAATGAGCGAGTAATAGCGGAACTATAAGATAACGAGGTTGTAACCTTCTCCTACGTTATTTGTTGCTTTATTATGTTCCTCATTCATTTGAGTGTTTCATCACCTTTTGATATCTTAGAAGACGATGCGTTTTCCCTGGTGAACACTGTTTTATTATGACACATATTTTCTTCATATTTATTGCATGAATATGTTTCAGTTTCATTATTAACGATACTCCTAAGTCCTATATATATATTATATTATATATATATAGTAGTATATTTTAATCATTATTATATTAATTATAATTTTTCAATAATAGCACCGCACTATATAACTATTTATTTCTTAATATATAGGTATATATTATATGAGTACTAGGTTATGTATATATTATTTAGTAATATTATTATATATTTATATTTTAAAGGATATTATATATAATTAATATAATATATTTATATATATATAATATATATATATATCTATTATATATTATATATTTAGTATATTTATATATATGTACTATATATATTATATCAGTATATTTTACTTTTTTTTAAGTATAATATATTTCTCAGTATAGATATATTAATATAATTGGCGTCAATCAGTAGGGTCCATCCCAGATTTCAAGTGAAAGTAATTTAAAAACATTATTTTGATTTTGATATGTGTAACTAAGATAAATTCATAGAACAATCAGCATCGTGAAAAAATTGTGAATAGAAATAATAATGATATTTATAATACCAATAATTAATAATAATCAATGAAGACAAAATAGATATATAAATATAATAAATAATAATATTATTAGAATAATAAAATTAATAAATAATAATAATAGATAGTTAATCAATGAAGATGAAAAGTTTTATTATTGGAAATGAAAAGTTAAATTATTATATGAAATGAGGAAGACATGTTTTTGTGTTCCGTAAGATTTCCTTTAGGTCAAAGTGGCGTTCCTCATACATGTATTAAATATGTTTAGTTCAGCGACTTAAAAATTGTATGGTGTTTCCAAGTTGCAGATGAAGCAAATTGCTTCCCTGTGGAGGAGATTCTAAAGGACTTAACGAAATCACACGCCGAGACTTTCTTCATTTCTCTGGACGCTTCACTTTCTCGTCTTGCAGCAAACAAAAAAGAATTAATCATTTCAGTTGTCCTTCTAAAACTATTTAATTTCTTCTCAAGATCCATATGTGATGGCGTTTATCTCATGGCCATTTCAGCTAGAGACAGTGTGCTATCGGGTTTGTTGGAAAAAATTCTCGATTCTCCTATCATCTCTTCTTCTGCAGATATTTTCATTCAGTTCTAACAATCGTTGCAAGGGGATATTCTCGTTGACGAGCAAGCTAGCATTTCATTCAAGAAAGTGCGCTAGACCCCCTGTGGTTCTTCGCTAACTGACATAATTTCATCTCTAAGTAACTTGCTGAAATTTTGGTACTCTCCGCTTTATGTTTGTCGATATCTATATTCTTTGTGTTTGCTTAATTTTTCATGCGGGCAACTGAATAAGGGCATAAATCTTCGATTTCGGTCCCCCTACGTCACTATCAACATAACTTCTTCTATAATGTCTCCTAATATCTGGGTGTGCTGAGTGCTTTAGCTTGGTCCTTACCACTCAGGTGTGGACAGCTCTCACATGTCCAACCTATTTTTGCGCGATAAAAAGGAAGTCCCGCTCTGATCCTGCTAATATCTATCGCCTCGCCCTGTAGCTCTCACTTGTAATTGTATGCTTAATATCTTTGAAACCCTTTCGTCAACTCTACTTCTTTAGATCCATTCTTGGAAACTCGACTGGCCGGATCTGCCATACGGCTCTCGTTTGCCACGATAGTCACTGGGTCGATCATACATCCGTATCTACGGATTTATGTTTTTCGCTCTAGAACTACGAAGAGTACTTGGTGGTGGGCTTAGACATAGTCCCAAGTCAGCATTTACCGTAGTATGGCAGCGTCTAATGCCTGCCAAAAGCTCCCCTCCCATTTGTCCTCTTCCCGTTTGCTTACTAATATCTAAATAGCTTTCTCTCATATCGCCAATTAATGCTGGTTGTGATGTGGCGACTCCTTCTTATTTTCTGTTACATAGTGTGTTGCCTCAGGGTTCTGTCTTATTCCTACTCATTAGTTCCTCTTTTCAATTAATGTCATCTTCTGCCACCTCTATACTCTATTCCACTTTGTATTCCGTGACTTCGACCCATTGCATCTCTTCTAGAACTCCATATCAAAAATTCTTCTCCCATTTCTTCTGGAATTTGCCCTCGTCGTCTTGAATCTTGTTCCGATTTATTTCTCGCGTGATGGATAGGAAATAATGTTGTCTGCAGATTCAATTCTTTCAAAAAATCAACTTTTCAAGTCAGATTCCTTCCAAAATGCCTTCTAACTTTCCTGGTCTCTTTTCGCGTTCCTGTCGCTCTCTGTTGACAATTATACACTCCTTGCCTTAACATAAATAACATACAGTTGTCTTGAACCTGCTGACTATCTCAATTACGATTGCTAGGGTTGGCCTCAAAAAGTGTCTGGAATGTTCTGTCTAGATCTGTGAGACTTCCTCCTTTTCTTCTAGTTGTGCTACCGTTATTATCAAAGGTTCATACGCATGTTGTTAGTGAGTACTGCCTCTCGATATCTGGGGGGGGAGCCCTGGTTTCGCCCGATTCTTTTGACATGTCGTGTCCAACGCTAAAGGCTATAACTTCCCGTACTTTTCCAGTCACTACCCTCTATCTTTGCGAGCGATGTTGTGCTTAATCTCTAATCCTATAGATAGTATCCTAGCGAGGTTTTAGTGTATCGGTGCACGGCAATTGCTCGAGGGAACTTACACTATCGCGTACCACCGCATGACCTTTACGAAACTCGTAGCACATATAGTTGCTGGCTATCTGCGCACGATATTTGTGTGACATTTGGTAACACAGGCCTAGTTTTGTCTGGGGTGCTTCCTTTTTCGCCACCACCCTGTTTGGTTGGAATTCTCTTCCATACATCTGTTATTTGCTCTACTGATTTAATCTCCTCATTTAAATCCTGCGTCCCTGGTGCTCATATGCGTAGGTTTGCGCTAGAGGTGAATCTTTTGAGAGTACTACACACCTTTTCCTTGAATAGGGCTTGCCGATGGTGTGACAACTGAAAACAATAAATCTCTTGCTATGGGTCAGATATCTGGCAAATGAACTGAAATCTCCCTATTCCCCCCATCCAAATCATTCAGATTATCTGCCAGCAAATCGTACTTTTTCCAAAAGTTAACCCCAATGATCATATCGTCGCAACACTACAAATTTGTGACCTTTCAAAACTTCATTTAGAACTTCTAGTACGCACACACCACAAATCTACCAATATGCTCTCTACCTTATAAATCACTCACTCAGCAGAATTGCAATCCTTCTATCTCTCATCTTTTCCAAACAGCAACATCTGGACACAATATTTTCACCACCAACTACCAGCTCAATTTTCACTTTTCCTTTCATCTTTGGTTAGTCACAGCGAGCAAATCCAAATTTGCCCTTCTAAATGCATCCATCACACCTCTCTTCTATTCTCCTAAACATTTATTCCTTCAGACATTTCATATACAGATATCATTCATACATTCTCCGAAGGATAGAAGGGCGCTTATTGCGATCACTGACTTGCTCCTGGAGGCCACTGCATAATTAGCATTCCTGCAAAACAGATAGGTGGTATAGGCAGCCAACTTAAACCAAACCATTGTCTTTAAGGTCGCTCTTCAACGAGGACAACGTCAGGACCATACGATGTGGGCATTTTTTCTCCCCTACACGTATGGATATACAGGATAGGGATGTCTGTAAGATGTCTAGAAAGGGATGTGGATATATACAGTATATGTATTATTGATATGTATGTTGAGCTACTGCGATATGAAACCAAACAGAAAGGCCGAACCATTAGGGCACTGTGGAAGTTCATAAGCTTTCCAGTGCAAGATGGGTATATTTAATATTTATAGTTATTTAGTATTATATATATATATATATATAATATATATATATATATATAATATATTATATATAATATATATTATATATATATATATTATATATATATTATATATTATAATATGTTATTTTATTATTATTATGATTATTATATATTTATTCATTATTATTTATTATTATTATTATATTGATTCTTAAGGTCAACTTTATTATTACCAAATTCTTTAATATTTGTTCAAATTAATCGCAAAATAAATTTCGGCGAATTCTGGCCCGATGACGATTGACGATTTTAAATAAATATTGCCGATTTTGCCCGATACCGGATGGACGTATTGTACCTATTTAATCGTCCCATTCACTAATATATATATAATTATTATTATATATTAATATATATATATATATATATCTGTTATATATGAGTTATATATATAATATATCTATATATATATATATAATAATATAATTATAAAGACAAAAATGGGTGGTCTTTAGGAAATTTATTGTATTTCTAATGTAACTTTTTTTTTTTTATTTTTTTTTTTATCCACACTAACATAAAGAAAAAAACAACCTTACAGCATTGGAGGTGCGTAGAGCACATGCCTGCAAATTTTCAAAAAAATTTGAAAGTATTTTTCCTTTTTTTTGTTACATGGTCTTTTTTAACAACTCCAGTGTCGACGGTCCCTTGTGTTGAGGGGTCTGCATAAAATTTCACATGACAAAATTGTTGTGTAATGAGATCAAGGATGGACTAACAAATTAATTACATATGGTAATAAATTTAGTTCTTAATAACAGGTAAAAACGTGGAAAACCCCCAAAAACCAACCAATAATGGGTTCCAAATTGTGAAATTTGAAATTTTAAAAAAAATTTCCCAAAAACAAAAATCGATTTCAAAACCATTATAGACACTTTTTCCAATCATATTCAATCGGGATAATGGGCTCTCCAAATTTTTTTTGTTCTAATACCTCATTATTATGCTAGATAAGCCGGCTGGTCTTTTTTTTATGTAACTAAAAGGGGTGGTTTCATTTTATGTAACAGCACTATAGTATATATATACTATTATATAATATATATATATATAATATTAATAAAATATATAATTATTATATAATATATTATATATATTTATATATTATATATATATAATATTATATATATATAGTATTAAAAAATATATTATTATTCACAATGATGGCTTGGATGAGTTTTATATATTATTCAAGAAAATTCTAATTATTTTGTTCAAGTAATCGCGAAAATAATCACGAAATTTGCCGATTGAACGACGAATGAAAAAACTAGTGCCCGATTTTGCGTGACCGACGATTGGAAAAAAATAATATCCTGATTTTTTCCAGATGACTATTATCGTCCCATTCACAATATATAATATATATTATATATTATATATATATTATATATATATATATATTATATATATATCTATATTATATATAATTATTATATATCTATATAGTATATATATATAATATAATTAAAATTAAAAATTAATTTGATATTATAAGCTACAAAGGAAATTAATTTCACAGCCCAGTTAGCGGATAATATATTTGTAGTAAATAATTTTTTTACTCCAAATGACTTTTTCTTTCTAAATTCATATCTCTTTTATGTAAAACACCTATGCATAATATTATCATATCAAAGAAATTAATATCATATAGTAGGTCAATTTTTACTGCATCTTTATGTTTAATTAGAATAGAGGCAATTTATGTAATTACTGCTTTTTTTCCTTATGATTTTAGCTGTCACTACTCCAAGCCTTATTTATTCACTGTCTTCTAACATATTAACGAAAGACCTCTGAAGCTATCTGAGGAAGCGCTGACTTATGTGAGGCTAGATTACAATTTTATTTTGTAATCAATAACAAAGAAACGACATTGCAAACTATAAGCTATGATGGATCATACAAATATAAAAAAAATTAAAAATTATATTACTTTTAGTTGGGGATCCCAACCTTTTTATGAGTCTTGAATTGAATATCGAGGGCTAAGACTTTTCTGACTGAATAATAACAAAATTATAGATCCTTCAAAACATTGCCGTGCAGAACCCTCTTATTAACAGTAGTGGATAAAAAAAAAACGTTCGTTTTTTTTTAAAAAAAAAACTTTTTTTTTTAATCGGCCAAAATAAAATTTGTTGGTTTTTTTTTCGCTCCTCAATTTACTCTTATTTTCAGCTGTTCCATTCTTTTTAGGGTATTTAGCATTAAATACAGTAAATACAATATGTTAAAAGAGGTATACAATATATATAAGTAGAGTTAGTAACTTAATAAAGTTTATTATGCTTACTAGTCATGATAATTATTACATTTACAGATCTTGATTATTATTATATATTATTATATATATAATATATATATAAATATTATAATATCTATATATATAATGTATCTATATAATATATTTATATATAGATTATATATATATAATATATATAATAATTATATATATTTCTTTTCCTTTCTTTCTCACCTTCCTCCTGTAGGCGTTTGTACCTGTCCTGTATATAGCATGAAGAAGAAAGTCAGTAGGAGAACATGACAAACCGAAGCCAGAAACCCACTTACGCCCCCATCTGTACCATAATTAGTGGGAGAGCTCTCACAGAACAAAAATGCTACCTAAAATCATTCCTTTATTAGATCCCTCACGTATTTCAAATTCGTCAATGTAAGGTCATCCTGGCCCAGGTGGGCCAAATCCATACCCCCCCCATCAAACCCCGCCATTCTCTCTATGATGCCACTTTATGGGCTCAGCTTGCAACTCACATTTTCTCTTTCAAGTATCATATCGTTCTACCGACTCATCCACTTTCCTTCGGGGTTCCCAGTCGTCTCGGTTCCCAACACACTCTCCCACTATACATCCTTAACCATAGCCGACTTTCAATTCATCTTTTCCACAAATGACCAAACCAATCTTCAACATTACTTTCATTATTTTCTCCCATGTTATCCCCTTCTTTCACACCTAACACAACCTCTTAATACGTTCATGTCTCACTTACTTTAATCTTTTCCACGACGCTAGCATTGCCCTAAAGATTGTCCATCTGAATCACATTATATCTTTTCTTTATCTTCTTATTCCAGACCATGTCTCACTACTATACAATAACCACAGTACGACATACCCCTCATAAGACTCTAGCGCACTCAAACATTAGTCCCTTTACATCCACCAACGTATTTAATTGCATCCAGCCACCTTCCTTCCATTCACAACTTTCCACTTAACACTCTGCATCATCGTTCCCTTCTCATCCAACACATACCTCAAATATTTAAACTCAGACACTTGCTCCCGCTGCTCATCATCTAACATAACTTCACAGCTAGGACCTGTCTCCTCACAACCATAACCTACTTTTCTACGTTTAAACTTCAAAAACCCTGCCTTTTACATAACGTCTGCAAAATCTCCTCCTACCAATCCTCTCAAAACTCTCTTCAGACTCGCCACATCAGAACGGATAATCAATTCCGCATATAATAGATAGGGCACCTCTCCACTCATCTCCATTCTCCATCATTCAACACTCATTTCCCTGGCATTCCCAACCGTCGATTCTTCATTAAACCCATCCATTACACATGATAACCAAGAGACAACACAACCCTGTCTAACATTCCGTTATTAATCCTAAGCCAATCACCGCTTTGAACATTTATTCTTACACACGCTTCACGAATCGTCATCACATAACTTTTGATTTCCATCCAGGAAGCCTACCACTCATACACATAATTCACTTAATTACCCGTGCCCATAACTTCCCTATTAACTCCTATCATACGCCTGTTGTAAATCCATAAACCTAAATTATTTATTTCTTTTCTCCCTCATTATTCTCAATCATTTATTTCAATTTAAAGCTTTGATCTCACACATCTATATCCACTCTAAAACGCATCCTTTTCTTTCAACCAATCAGTCCCTCACTCACTCTGACGCACATCTTTGATCAAAAATTCCTACCAAAGCATATCATACTCCCTACACACTCATAACTTATCCCCTATAATTTCTACACTTTTTCCCCTTTTTTTCTCCTTTAACCCTTATATCAGGGGTACTCTTACCTGAGTGTCTCTCTCCAAGTCCCTTGGAACTATAACCCTCTCATGACGCTTTATTAACACAACTTTCCAATCCAATCAATTCACCATCGTCGCCTCCGCTCTTTGATCTTCAACTATAATTTTCATCTATACCTGCAGAATATACTGCTGAATATATATAATATATATAAATATAGACAATAATAATATATAATATATAATATATAACTTGCTTCCCCATTACCTTTTCTCCCCAATAACTGGTGGTAAAGTGCGAAAACAAACATCAGAAAAAGAAAAGCAGTAGAAAAGAATATGACAAAAGTCGAAAAAGAAGCCAGCCTTACCTCCCCAGTTCTGTTCCATTACTTAGTAAGGACTCGTAACAGTCAGAAAATCCATCCCTATATTTTCACGGGACTTTGCGACCGGATACTCATACTTGGTGTAACATTTGTCAAGTGTAGGGGGGGGTCATTGTCCCTTACCCCAGTATTCCACAACATTACCCCTCACAAAACCCCGCCATTCTTCTCCTATCATGCACCTTATTCTTCGCCTCTGCGAAACTCCACATTTCCTCTCCTTCAGACTTCTTTCTGTTTCTTCGATCTTTTTCTTCGATCTCCCAGCAGTCACGTTCTTATCAACACAACCCGCATCTATTACATCTCTTAAAAACGACTATCTATTCATTCTTTCCACATGACCACCATCATTCTCAACATACTTTCATTTATTCTCCTCGTCGTTTACCCTTTCTTCACGACCACACATACGTCTCTAATATGTTTATTGATGTCCTCATTTGATCTAATTCTTTTCTCACACCTAGCAATGCCCCTAAGATTACCCTCCCACCTTGAACTTTTGATCTATACTTCTTATTCCAGACAAAAGTCTCACTACTATAATTATGCAATACACAGGTAAATCTCAACTATACCGTCATGCCACCTAGCGCACAAAAGCACTTTAGTCCCTTACATTCACCAACAGATTTAATTGCACGAGCCACTTCTGCCATTCACAACTTTTCTCTCTACTAAACTTCGCATCATCCGTCCTCTATTAAACCTAAATTAGTTAACTCTAGACCTTGTTCCAGCTGCGCACCATCTAAACATAACATTCACACTGAGGACTGTCCCTCACTCACAAATCATAATCTAACTCTATCTACGTTTACTTTCAAGACCCCTCCTTTTACACACCCTGTCAAATCGTCTCTACCAATTCCTCTCAAACTTTCAATCGCCAACACAAACCAACATCTCGCGCTATATAATCAGTAGGCCCCCTCATCTCATCACTCTACACCCATTTCCTGTCACGTCCACCTTCAATTTTCTTCAGTAACCCCATCCATATACAAATTTGAATAAGCCAGGAACATAAACACTAACCCTGCCTTAACTCCGCTATTAATACTAAATCCAATCACTTTGAGCAGACAGTTCTTACACACTCCTCCATATCCGTCGATATCATTTTTGATTCCATTCGAAGCTATCACCAATACACTATATTCACTACACCTGCCAATAGACCCTCCCTATTTAACCCTCATCAAACCCCTTTGGCAAATCCATACAAAACCTAAAATATCATTATTCTTCCTCTCTCTCAATTTCTCTATCATTTGCTTTCAATGTAAAAGTTTTATCCACACATCCTCTACTACTTGCTTCTAAATGTACCTTGTTCTTCACCAATTCAGTCCTTCATCACCGTTCGCATTCTTTCGAACTAATAAAACCGCATAACTATCTCCCTACAACACTCAAATAAACCTGAATACCTTATAATTTCTGCAGTTCTCTTAATCTCCCTTACCCTTTATATATAAGGTACGTGGATACTTTGCCTCCTCCAATCTCCTCGAAACTTATATTGGCCCTCTCCATAACGTCTTATTTACAACAACTTCAAGATCCAATTCAATCCCATCTCGCCTCCGTTCCTTGATCATTTCATACCCAGTATTTCATCTATACCTGCAGATTTACATTCTTGCAACTTTCTCACTCTACCTTTCCAATCTTCCTCCTCTTTGCTATATCCACATCCTCAAATACCTATTCTCCCCTTTGTACCATCAAACCACACAACCGTCATTATCACCTCATCATACTGCCAATATTATCCAGATTTCCAAAGTGTTTTTCACACTCCACTCACATCCATTCATCAAGTTACAAAAACACATCCTGTATTAATTATTCTAACAGCGTTCCCCCTTTCAATTCTTAACCTTTTCGCTGTTTCCTTCCAAGAGCTTCCTATCTTCCTCCATATGTCCCATTCATCCCATTTCCGAATACGTTCATTGTACCTCTCTTCTTTTTCTTACGCTATCATCTTTAGCATCCTTTTTCCTCCTTATATAATTCCAAGCAATCTTCTTTTGAGTTTTCATCATTTGCTTTTTAGTACATTGCAACCTACCCTTCTTTACTTTTAAACCGCTTGCATCTACTCTTCATTCCACCACTCACTGTTATCATTCTACTTATCCTTGACTTTAAAGCACATCCACATACTTCCTTTGACTGCTAACAATTGCTTCAGTCCTCATTTTCTTCAGTTTCACAGTTTCAACTTGTTCAATTTCAAATACTGATTTTACTTGCGAGCGTCTTACAGTACTATCCCTTATATCCCCGAGTATTGTTCCGCAAACTTCTCACTCTTAACCTTCTACCCACTTCTTTTCTGTACACCGTCCTTCCCCCATCCAAGTCCCTATTAAACTTAATTTACATAGAACAACATATATGGTCCGATAATTCCCTTCTAACCCCTCCACTGGACTTAACATCCAATACATATTCAACATCTCCTTCAACCAACACAAAGTCAGTCATGAACTTTTCAACCTTCGATGCATCTCTACCTGTACAGCTAACTAGTATCCTTATGGTATACTCTTAGTGTTTGAAAGCACGATACTATACTTACAACCATCTATCACCTCTCTTCACAGAAATTCATCACCTCCTGACTATTCTCATTTACTCCTGAACACCCAAAACACCTCCGTTATAAATCAATCCTTTCTTTGAATCCATATGGTCGGCGGAGGTGACCTGGCCGCTCTTTAGAGAGGTTTGATTCGGGTCACTCTAAGTAAATATAAAAAATTATACATAAAAAAAAAAAAATTTGCTCATTTTATAGCCACGCGGCGTAGTACTTACAGTTTTATTTAAGATATATTTAAATTCTAAAAATTTTTCATATTTTTTTAAAAAATTGTTTAGGGGCAAGCTTCTGGAAAAAATCTAACATAAACTTCACTTTCTTGAATAATTTGAGTTTTTTTAACTTCGTTATAAATGAAAAATTGTGGATCGATTTTAATTATTTTTATTTCCGGTGATATTCAGGCGGGTATGTTAGCTATAAAGACAAGTAAAATTTTTAATCCCAGATGTCATATTAGTGCAAAAAAAACTCGCCTAACTTTGGCCCGATCCACCCTCGAAAAATTGTACTGTAGGGGTGTCTCGAGGACCACCATTGTTTTTCGTTTTTAGTATTATTATTGACATTTTTTATACGTATAATTGAATTAAATGTAATAAAAGGTTACTTATATTAGGTGATAAGATTTTTTTTAAAAAATGAAATTTTAATAAAAAAAATAAAAGAGTTCCAAGAAAAAGTGTTAAAATTTCTTGGTGACGGTAGGGGTGAATCGAACCACCTTATTTATATTCTTATTTATCAATATTGACATTTTTATTACTTTAGCAATTAATATGAATAATTATTATATTAAGTAAAAAAAATATAAAATGAATTATATTATAAGACGAAATTTAAACATATGTCGGTCACCCCTCATGGTGTCCCTTCACGCTTCCACGTCAGGCGCCTCGTGCTTATTGCAGAACTTAATAAAACTTTTATTATTAGAATAACATATCTTATGTTTCTTTGTGGCTTATGCTCGACTATAGGCGTGATTACAAAAAAAAAAATTTCCAAAAAGTGCATTAGGGAGAGTCGGGAACAATGTTATAATAAGTGGGTCCACGTCACCTATACGTCGACTGGCCCGACGCCTATATTAAAATAATTATATATAATCATAAATATATTATATATATAATATATTATATAAAAAGTATTGATATATATAGTATATATATTTATAATATATAATATATATATATATTCACTGCATATTAAAATCTATTAATAGTCCATATTTAGCCTAGAAAGTATTGTACTACTGTTACTATTTAACATCTTTAATATATCTATGAAATAAGAGATATAAAAAAAAAAAAAAATTTTTTTAAAAAAAAAGTTTTTCAAAAAAAAACAATTAAAAAAAGATCGTTTTTATTTTCCAAACAAACTTTCATGAACACCTAATTTATACATAAAAAGTGTTATAACTCTTCGTGAAAGCACATTGTGAAAAACTAACATTAAACTTTTAGTAAAATTAAGCGTGTGTAAAAACCCCAGTGAACTATAGACATTAAGGGTGTCTCGTCTTTATAATTTAGTTTATTATTGTTAATATCTTATCTTCTTCTTAAGTTTATAGTTATCTTCGTAATAGCACACAATGCAGCATGCGCATATTGATGGCTTATATTATATTCCTACTATAAATTTTTCTATATTAAGCTTGCAAACATTAAGCAGTACTAAAATAATTAAATTGCCTACACTAAGCGACCTGCATGTGTTCGTTTGATGAACAAACCTATATATATTATGATAATAAATTAGAATACATTTTCTCCAAACTTTATTTAGATTATGAACAGTACATTTAGTTACGTTTTTGAGGTGACCTACTGTGTAAGTAACAAAAATCTAAAATCTTAATATACTGGTAGCTATTTGTACTGTATAGTATTATATAGATTATTATACTATTTTCTTTACATTCATTGTTCAAACAACAGAAAATGCCTTTTTTTTAATGTTTTGATACTGAATATATTTCTTCTCATAACTGCCCTAATAAACACAAAATTTCCTTTGTTGCTGTAGTAAAAGCTTTCTTCTTTAAAGTTTCATCTGAGGGATTTTTTAATTTTCATAAAAGGTAAATTTTTTCGGTTTCTGAAATCACCAATTGCATGCTTGCTTTGTTAAATATTAAATCTCATTCTTACCTTTTAAATTTCGCTTGTCTAAATTGTGAAGAAAACATTGCTAAAGTCGGCTTACTAACTTCCCTATCCACGCCTATTATTCCGCCTCATTTAAAAATCCTACAAAGAGACCATGGTGTGTGTTCCTAGTTGTGAAATTGTAAATACATGTCTTGGCCAGGAATCGTGTTTACTTCGTCACTTGTGTTTTCATTTGAAGTAGCATGTTTGTACTATTTTTCATTAATATAATTCAATTGAAAGTTATATATAGTATTTTTTTAATAAAAGAAAAATCACGATTTATTTTATTTATTTATGACCTAAAAGTAATTAACACATCATTTCACCCCAATTTTAGTTCATAATCTTATATTTTCCCCATTTAGGGCTCGAGCCGACGGGGACAGATAGGGGACTTTTCCATATCGCTGTAAGGGAAGGTGAGGGAATCATCATGCACCCAGATACCAAAGAGCGGGTTCGACACCCCGTTAGATGGGGGGTGGGAATAAGTCCTTCCCTCTTCGTTCCCCGAGCGAGAGACCCACTTCCTGCGTATATTGTGCGGTCTAGATTGATAATATATTTTGTTGTAGAAAAGCACAAAATAAAAATTGTAAACTAATATTCTAAATTTTGTCGCCTAAATGGCAGGAGTTGGGGTCCTCTGCCTCCGGGGAACGACAGGTGAGGACTTATTTTCCCCTCCCGGGAGTCTCCGGAAACCCAGCTCTTTGTACTTTGGGTGTCCACAGGGGTTCCTACACCCTCGCCCATGGGGATGGCCAATTGTCCCCCTCTGTTCCCTACGGCTGAGCCACTACATGGGCCATGATATATAATAAATACAGTTTACTGTATGTATATATATATATATATTTTAATGTGAATATTTAAGCATCTATCATATGCTTATGAGAATACATTAGCACTAATAAACGCAGATATATGCACTATATAATAAATATATACTATAATATATATATACTATATATATATTATATATATAATATTTAAATATATATTATATAAATAATATATATATATTATATATAGCTATATATAATATAATGGCTTATTTCAAAATCTTTCGTCTGAGTTCGATATTCGATATTTGAAATCAACGATATATCGATATATTAAATTTTTAATATCGATATCCATATCGTTAAATAAACAAAAAATCGCCTATTTTGGATTTTGACCTTGTAGGTAAGTTGACTTGGCTATTGCTGTGCAAACTTAAATTTTAAGATTTATATAATTTATTTTAGTTATCGTATTAAATATTTTATTCATTAATACATTCATTTATGAGAATGGCCTTTAAAAGCCTTCCTAAAGCATTTGCATTGCATTTTAAACAAGACACAACAAGCAGGAAATAAATGGAAAAGTTTTTTTAGGAAAAAGGTACAATTTTTTTATATTCTAATGACGAAGTTTCGACTTAACAAGAGATGATATTTTTAATTTTAAGAAAATCTTAAATTTAAAGATTTATTTATTTATTTGTACTTTTTAAATATTAAAATTTATTCATTTAATACATGTTCTCAACTCTTCGATTTGGCTCCCTTGACATTTAGGTGCTGAAGTCACCCCTATGTTAATTTCTAAAAAGAACCTTTACAGTTTAAAAATTGGGTCTATCAACTATATTCATTCAAATTACAAATAATCTTCAATGATTAAGCATGACAAAGCATTCCAGATTTGCCAGGTGAATATAGATATATATATATATATATATATAATAATATTATAATTAAGGTTAGGTTGTTAGTTGTGTTTTCTATATATTATATATATATAAGTATAGATATATAACTATACTATAATATATATAATATATAAATATATTATATAATATTATATGTGTAATAGCAATAAATTTTACCTTCATTCTTAACGAAAATTATGGTCATAGTGTGACAAAAAAATTTCTTGCTATTGATGGTGTCCCTTTTGATGACTTTTTTTCGTCATCGTGACATAAAAAATTTCTTCTGTGAGCTCATTATGGCATTTTGTTACATGACGTGAACAAAACTATTACCTTCTTGATAAATTCCAATTTCTTTTTTGTCGAATTTTAAATAATTTATATATTTCCTATAAGGCCATTTTTACCTCCACAATTTTATTTATTCTCTTTCTTTTGCTATTACCTAAATATATAATGGAAAAGAATAAAAGAGTAGATTTTATGAAATCACTAAAGAACAATATTTTTTTTATATCACAATGTGGAATGTAAAAATATTTATCTTGTATATAGTTTCTTTTTTTCTTGAGCGCGAGGTTCTCTCATTATATTTTATATTTCGTCTTCTTTATGCATTGCTGTTATTTCCAATTATAGGGCCCTATATAATTGTTATCAGTACTTAAGTTGGGTACAATAGCCTTACTTTAATTTATATAGTATATATGAAATGTTCTTAGTTAAAAATCAATTAGCAAACAAAAGCACTCCGTATTCATGCCAGCTAAATTCAAGATGGCGTCTTGTGGATCCTCAGACTGGTAAGATGGAAAATTTTTTTTTGCACATGGTCCAATTTAAGAAAATTTACCATAGGAGCTTGAAGATTTGTTACCAACCACAGAACGTTAAAAATTTGTTATTGACGGAAGGGAAAATATAATTTTGTCCTCGTACGAAATTTTTATAGGCTTAATGACACTTGAATTCAAAAATTTTATTGCTATGTGATGAAAATTTATTTTTCTAACTTGGCCATAATCATAACATAATTAAATTTAACAAAATTAACTTTTGCGGTCGATTGATCAAAATATTTTTTGCATGCGACCATAATTTTTTTAATTATTTTTACTTAGTATATTTTTGAATATAGGTTTAAAAAGAAGTT
>JABUQX010069097.1:0-22225 GCA_015478945.1 Trachelipus rathkii
CGATATTGCTTCGTTCAATAACTGGTCGTTAACCGTTTTCGCATTTATCATTGAAACGCTTTCGCGTTCTCGTGCGCCACTTCATATATAACATATATATATATATATATATATATATATATATATATATATATATATATATATATATATATATATATATAACCATTTATATTGAACACACTATTATATGTATATATATATATATATATATATATATATATATATATATATATATATATATATATATAACATATATACCCAGTTATATTTTATAGAGTTTTTTATTTATTAAAAGAATTTAGATTTCTATTTATAAATATTAATTTTTCAACACTTTTCGAATTAAGTCTTGTCTTCGATCGGCTATTAAATCGCCCGCTTTTGAGAAAAGTCTTTCATTTTCAACCGATGTTGCTGGGATAGCAAAAAAAACTTTAGCTACTTTACTAAGTATTGGGAACAAAGCCTCCTTTTCCTTCCAAAATGTTAAAATGTCGAAATCAATTGTTCTTATAGTCTTGTCCTTTTGATAATATTTCTTGTAAAGTTCGAGTTCATTATATAGAGATGAATCTACAGATGATTCACTATCGCAGTCACTATTGCTAGACTTTGTAAGTAAATTGTCAAACATTGATATACGAGATGTCTTTGAAATATTTATATCATGGCTCAAAGTTTTCAAAGAAAATGGTCTTAGATCTCGCTTTCGTAGTTTAGTTGGTGATTCTACAGTAACGTCCGGTTCCGGGATTTTCATATTTTCCTTTAAAAAAGTTTCTATATCATTCCCAAGTCAGAATCAGAAAATATTTTTTTCTTAAATTTTGGGTCCAAGTATGTTGATATAAGACAAATTGGGTTTTGAACGTAGGGGATTAGTCTTTGATTAACATCATTTTGGATTTGTTCTTTAGCCTTTTCTGTTTCTTCATGCAAATCTTCTATTGCTGATAACTGAAAGCTTATAGATAAACAGTTGGAACAATTATCGAAGATGTAGGATATTTACTTCCACACAAAATTTGCGATGCTTCTTTGAAAGGTCTCAGAATTTCTTGCAAATTCTCTAAAATTATTTTTTTCATTTGGTTTTATAGCCAGGGATGGAAGTTTTAACTTCAAAGCTGCAATTTCTAACTGCTCTGCTTCGTCTATCATAGGTAATGAACTATTCCATCTTGTTTTACAATCTCTCGTAATTTTGTTTGAATTATGTGAAGTATTTTTTTCTGATTTATAGATTGCTTTGTAGTCATTCCAAAATTTTGGAAATCTTTTGAATAACGTTGCAATATTTCGAACTTTAGCAACAATTTTTTATGTAAATGTTGAATTTTGTGGTTTTGGAAATAAAACGGGATCAATACAAAGGTTTATAGTATGTGCAATGCAAGGTAATCTTTTTATATTCAATTTCTGACATGCTTTAATAATATTTGTTCCATTATAAGTAACAGCAAAGGAAGGCATTCTAAATTTAAGTTCTTGAAAACACTTTGATATTGAAGCACTTATGTTATCACCTGTATGAGATTCATCCCATGGAATGCATCCGATACAAAAAACACGCAATTTCTAAGTTTCATCAATTGAGTGTGAGGCTAAAAACTGACTTTGATTTTTGGTGCATGTCCATAAATCGAATGTTACATTAAATTGATTAAACTTACCATCTTCGGACTGGCTTGACAACATACTTTGAATTTTTTGTCTCATGTCGTCGTACAAAACAATTTATATGATTCGTTGCAATTGCTCTTTGTGTCGGGGCTTGATATTCAGGATCGAGAATATTTAAGAGTTTCCTAATATATATATATATATATATATAACCTTATATACTCTTCTATACTCATATATATATATACCTATATATATAACATATATATATATATATATACTATATATATATACTAACTATACTATATATATATATATATATATATATGGACAAATTATAGTAATGGGGACACGGAACGGGACGTCGGATTTCAAAAATCTTTTCACAGGGTGACTCTATGGTACATAAAAAGATGTTCTAGGGGAGAAATGTAATTTTTTATTTTTTGTTTTTTTTTATATCTCAGGTTAGGAACGTCGGATTTAAAAAAAACTTCACAGGAAGACGTAACCTACCTAACCTAACCTAACCTAGAATCAACCTGTGAATTTTTTTTAAATGCGACTTAACTAACCTGAAATAAAAATGATTTTTTTCCATTACCCTAGACATGTTAATTTTTATATGTTAATTTTTTTTAAATCGAGGGTCCGTTTCCGAGCAGTGCAGTTTACTTTATCAATATATATATATATATATATATATATATATATATACTATAACACACCTATATATATATATATATATATCTTAACCTTCTTCTTCTATATATATATATATATATATATATGGTGAAAACTTACTTAACAGCCACAGGTTAATACTGAAAATTATTAAATGTTCTTTATATCAAACAAAACCTTGTATAAAAAGGAAGAATTTGAGGAGTGAACTGCAATTTTTGGTAAAGTAATTAATAATTTTTATTATTATTATTATTTACGAACTTCTTTTTACTGCGTAATTTAAATTCCATATTATATACTACTTGGATGTTATACGGCTAACGTTTTCTATGATTAGGAAATAAATTAAAAGATGACTTCATTATTTTTAAATTAATTTAAAAAACAACAATTTCGTAAGTTTTCGTGAACTAAGCTAACCTAACCTAACCAAATCTAACCTAACCTTACCTAACCCTTAGCTAACCTAATTTAACCTAACCTAAAAAAAAAAATTCCATTTCGCGCCTAGAACATCTATTTACGTATCATAGGGTCTACCTGTGAAATTTTTTTGAAATCTGACGTGCTTCCGTTCCGTGTGGGCGTTAAATAAGTTTTTAACATATATATATATATATATATAATATATATATATATACTCACTGCTGTATATATATATATATATATATAACATGCTCATTCATACTGCTCTTCACTATATATATATATATATATATATAACATATATATATAAATATATACTATGTATATATATATGAAATATACCTTTACCTTAGCATAACAATATATATACTATTCTGCTCTCAGCTATAACCTTTGCTGCTATATATATCGCCCTTCTTGCTGCTATAACAGCCAGCAATATATATATATAACATATATAAATGCTCATAACTATATATATATATATATATATATAACAACTGCTTATATATATATATTATAAAGTAACTTAACTTTAAGAACATAGATTTTATATTTACTCAAGAAAAACAATTATTCAATAACTAAATACTTACAAAAAAGCAGGAGATTCTACCGATCGAAATGATATCAGATCAGCGGCCACCCATTCCACAATAGCTTGATCAATTGATTTTTTCCTTCTGGAATTCATCTCTGTTTTTTCACTTTTGAATCAGAATTGGTTTTAAATTAAGACCCCACACTAGAACGTTCATTTTCATTTTTAATTTTCTTTTCTAATTCGTTGTAAAGTGGTATATGATTTCGTCTTAAATGCCTTCTTAAATTGAAAGGCTTTTTATTGATTTTAGAAAAACACAAACGGCATTTTCTTTTATCTGATTTCCCAGTTTTCTCATAGCAGTCGACAAAAGTTTTCCATTTGTAATGTTCTGGCTGCAAAGTATTTTGTGATGTTTCCTGAACAGACGTCCCACTCCATGAGGTTGAAGGAATGAAGGTACTTCCATAGTGGATGGTACTTCGTCCAAGTCTGAGGCACTTGAAGACGTCATTTTATTTCTTACCTTTACGTTTGATTATTTTGATAGGCTATATTTTTAATCAACGTAGTTTTTTTCTTAAAAAGTTAAAATAAATATCAGAGATATTTAGTTTTTTGATAAAAAGATACTGTAATTCAACATATAATTAAACAATAATTTTCTGTGCTAGAATACAGCTTACAATCACTTCCAGCCACTGCGATTGCTATACAACTGAATCCGACTGACGTTGGTGATTTAATTTCAAGAGTTCGGAGATGCAGACTCGCATCTCAGAACTCCTGACCTTGAGATTATAATTAGGAAATGACGAGAGCTCGCGGTCTTTGAGGTTAGTATATAAAACTCTAGGAGCTTATATATATATATATATATATATATATATATATAACTATACTATATATATATATATATATATATACCTGCTACTGCTCTGCTATATATGCCTCTTGCTATATGACCCCCTTGCTGTATATATATATGCCTCTTTGCTATATATATATATACCTTAACATATATATATATATATATATATATATAGCAACAACATATATATATATATATATATATATATATATATATAACGCTTACACGTGTGTCAGTATCTAACATACTGTATCTGCCTCTTGCTATACGAAATTTTTAAAATTGAATCTGAAAGTCGCACCGCGCACCGCACCGCACCAAAGCTTCGCACCGCGCACCGCACCGCACCAAGCTCGCACCGCGCACCGCACCGCACCGGTAACAAAAATTCTCGCACCGCGCACCGCACCGCACCGCATTTTCAATGTACACCGCGCACCGCACCGCACCGCACCGGTGCGTTTGCCAACCTATTATATATAGCATATATATATATATAACGCTGCTCGCTGTATACCTTCGCTGCTTTAACTGTATAGCATAGCAGACCTTATGTAACAACGCCAGCGCCAGCAGCCAACTTATATGCTCAGCAACAACGTATGCCAACATAAATAGCGCTATAGCCATATCATACGCTAACATAACGTATAACCAGCAGCCAATATAATAACATATATAATAGCAACATATATATACTATATATATAATAACCATATATATAGCAAACCATAGTATAACATATACCAACATATATGCTATATATATATATACTGATGATATATATATATATATATTCCATGTCTTTGCTGCTTAGAAAGCTCTTAACCCAGATGTCATTCTTCCTTTCCGAAAATAATTACGATTGCAAAGTGTGCGGTTTGCGATGTCATGGGAAACAATATCAAAGTAATCCCAAACCACATTGAATAAGGATGCCATTGAGGAATTGCTTCAACAGTTTATTTCGGGCGAATTTATTCACAAGTACGAGCCTATTAATATTGCTAGACTTCAATTGAGACTCAAATTACTTTCACTACCTTGAGACGGCACTAGTCAACTCATTTTAATCAAATTCTCACAAAAGTTGCTAAATTTTCTAACAACAAGTTCCATCAAAATATTTTCTATTCGCATTCCGAGTTTCCGATTGAAAATGAAAATAATTCATTTTTACTATATGCGAATGCGATAACACTGGCCAACAAAGATTTTGCGGCAAAACATTTGAAGGTCATTTTATAAGTAACTTGTTGCCCTGATTTCGAATATGACCTCCCTTTTCCTAGGTTGGCTCTAGTGTTTGAGATACAGGGTGGTCACAAAAATACATTAATAAAAACAATTTATGTTAGGTTATAACGTAATTAAAAAAAAAAAAAAAAAAAAACACAAAAGATATATATCAAATTGTTAATGAGTAAGTACATAAAATGCTAATAGGTCAAAACATTCAATTCAGTACAATGAAATCACAATTAATGCATTACAAATCGCTGTCTATATGATTGTCTTCTGTGTGCAGAATGTGGACAATCACGTTGAAGGCTCCAACAATAGTCTGCCATCATGTGTGTATCCCATCTTCCTTGGTATCTTTCTTCCATCACATTGATATCTTGATGGAACCTCTCCCCTTGTTCCTCACTATAATATCCTAGATTATCCGGAAACCGATCTAAGTGACTATGTAGAATGTGAACTTTTATGCTCATATTAGCATTCAAATTTTGAAGTCTGAAAGCATTTTCTGTACGAGTTCTACATAGTTGGCAAAATTCATGGTTGCCCAAAAAGTTCTGAGCAACCAAGACAAAACTTTTCCAGGCAGATTGCTTCAATACCAGTCATGGAATTTATGAAATTGTCATCCTTGATGATTTGGCGAATTCGAGGGGCCGCTAAAGATTCCAGCTTGAGTTTCTCCATACTCAACCCTGGAAAAAATCTGCAAATATATTTGAAACATTCACCATCTTTGTCTAGGGCCCAGTCCTAGTTTGATGTGGAGTGGTGGGAAAATAATTTTTTTCCCCTGTCAACCAGTGGTTCGTTAATGATATTTGATGCTCCTACCATATTTTTCCTAGCAGGCCATACAACTTTCCCAGTAGGTATTCTTTAACCCCTACTATCCCCACAGCATAACTGAAACAAAGGGTACTTAGTATATCGCTTTTAACTGCCCCAGTAAGATGTTGACCTTTTTCAAATCGGCACATATAGACCACTGGTTGTTCATTATATATAAAGCTTCTGCAGATCTGTTTTGCCCTGGCTACAGCTATTCCTCTGTGGTTTGTTTATGGTGAGCTATTGGGAATCGATAAAACTATTGCACATTATTGCAATAAAACACGCAGCAGGCTGCATATTTTAACCAGCCATGAATCGCCAAATCTTTCTGGTTCGTTATTTAGGTAACCGCCTTTGGAGTAGGAGTCCAAGGATGTTCCTACAGGATATATACTAGGTCTTCTTCTTCAATGAAATATGGAAGAAGTACTACCTATCTTGTCCGAAAAAAAGTTATTTTACATTCGGCCTTGAGACAGTTCTTTTCACTTAGTCTAGATGCTAAAAGCTTAGAATCTTGCTTGGAGAGACTTAACTCTCGTACTAAATCATTGATCTCTTCCTGGGAGAACTGTTGCTGTGTGGAAGTACTTTCTTCATATTCACTACCACTATCTGCACGTGTGCACACCAAATCCTGGATATCTTCTTCATCAGGCAATGCTAGGTCTGGGAGTGTAGTGAACACTGGGATGGGGACATCGTCGGAGTGTGGTACAGGTCTCCTTGCTGATTCCAAATCCGGATACTCAAATTTACGTTTCTTGTAACGATTGATACCTTTCACATTAACCAAACAAAAATAAGTCACTGTGGTGATTCTTTGGCTCCCGCCATACCATAGGCACACCAAATTTTAAACCTTTTCTTCATCCATTTTTCCACTGACGTAGATTTTCGACACACGTTTTACAGACCATATGGGGAGCCCAAGACTTATCTTGGTCTCCGAGTTTCATTCCAAAGTATGCCAGATATGCTTGCTTCACAAAGTTAGTAATATTTCTTCTTTGGTTCTCGGTAATATTCACCACAGATGTAGCAAAATACATTGGGGTTATCAGGCTCTTCGTAAAGTACTCATAGTGTTCTGAAAATAGAAAAAAGTAAAGTATATATAAAGGTAAAAAAATAAATAAAACGATATTACTGTAAAATATGCATTTAAAAAGATATTTGTATAAGAGTAAATCTGAAACACCTTGTATCTCAAGAACTAGAGCCAATCTTGGAAAAGAAATGTCATTTCTGAAATCCCAGCACCCCGATATACTAAATTCGATAAAGGCATAATATTGGCAGCAAAAAAATTTTTATTTTGGTGGCCAGTAAATAATCAATACAATAAGTTATACTCTTATATATTATACATATATATATATATACTCTATATATATATATATATATAACCTTATATATATATACTTATATATATACTTAACATGCTGCTATATATACTTTGCTACTGCTATGCTCTTTACTTTACATGCTATTTATATGCATGGGCGCCGTTATGGCCCCCCCCTAGATTTTCAACCTCACAAGAACATCCATAATGATTTTTTTAAGATCACACACAGGTTAAACGTATATATATATATATATATATATATATATATATATATATATATATATATATATAAAAAACAGTTTTAATTATATTAGATATTTTTCTCTATATATATATACCTTATATGAAAGGCCCTAGTTTAATATATTTGGTACTTTGTGGCTGGGGTAGGGAGGGCCAAGCCTACCCTGGCCCCCCCACACTTGTAATGTCGCTCATGTATACCCCCATCCATACATTCGTTGTTGCCCCAATCCGAGAATCGTAACACGTTTGAAAATAATTCTGAATTGTGTGTATTTCTTTTTAAACGAGGTATTAAGACATTAGATGCATAATAATAGCTTTTGTTGCTTTTCCATCACCAAAGCGTAAGGTGGCTGATGAGACACCGAGAACTGCTGATGAGAAGAAAAGTTTGCAAATAGGCGTAGGAAGCGAGGTACCTGCTTGTGTTCTTGAGAAGCCGAGCGAAGTAGCGGGAGTGGGTAAAAATATTACTATTATTATCTGAGAAAGTAATACTGAAATATGGATAAGTTTATAATTAAAAGGCCTAAGATTGATAACATTAATTCACTTGTGATTGAACAAACTACGAACTCATTTATTGATAGTTCTAGTAATGTTGATGATAATTCAAGTGGTATTGGGGCCAATCCTATTAATGATACTAAATTTAGTAGTGTTGCTACTTGGGATATAATGTACCAAGAGGAAAATGTCCTGGATATTGGAAATTACATAATTGGGACCAATATTAAAGATGTATTAAAGTTTGACTTATTAACGAAACGGTACAAACTACTAATTACGTTCAATTTTAAAGATGCTGAAGAGAGAAAGAGGCTAGCGTACTCTAAAATATTGAAAGGACCGCTTTGTAGATTGTGTGTCTTATTTAGACCTTCTATCTATATGCCATCTTACATGCACATACAGCAACCACAAAACAAACAACAGAAAAAAAAAACGAACAAACGTGAAATCAGGTTAAAATTATTCACACACAAAAATCTAAATTTAAAACCGTAAATGTTAAAAAGTTAAATCGTATTTACAGTAAATATGTAAAATATGAAAAATCATAAAGTTAAAAACACTAACGCTCTTTTACACCCATACAAATACACGAATAAAAAAAGTAAGTAAAATTGATTTAAACATTAAAACCTTAATTTAAAAGTTCAAGGGCTAAAATTATAAAAATCAAATCTTAAACACTGTGAAAACGAAATTCAGACTTATGTACCCTTCCCTTACATATATATATATATATACTATATATATATATATATATACATATATATATATATATATATATATATATATATATATATATATATATATATATATATATATATATATATATATATATATATATATATATATATATATACCGGGGGGTCCTCTTGCCGATCGGCATCACCGTTTGGAAGGATTTCATGAGTAAAAACGAGTTGCCTTTTACTCTTTATTTGTTGGATTGGTTTAATTCCTCAAAACATATAACTACAGCCCATAATAACAAAAGTTTGTGACAACAACCCCGTTACAAACAAAGCTCGTCACACAACGAGCCCATTACAAACAACCTGCGGAGAATGGATAATTTTGGAATAAATTTGACATTCTAATTATGGTTAACCAATTGTAGTACAACATTACAAAAGTTAAATAATTATACATAATTTATAAAATCGATAATAATTAATCATATAAAATTATCACATTCACCAAACTATAAAAATTCAATATAATCATTAGTAAATAATTAATTATATTTAAAATTAGTTAAGATCACTTTATATTTAAAATTTATGACATCGGAATAAATTATATGTTTCAGGTGACCTTTTATCATTCAACAAAAAATGGTTAAAAAATAAATGTCAATTATTTTAAAATTAAATAACCTTCTGAAATAAAGATAAATTAGTAATTACCTTCACTTCTTCCTTTAAAGACTATTTGGAAAACCCATGGATAGTGCGGGACACGCTCGTGTCATTTAATAAAAATGCCTGTGTTATTTTAAATTTTAAAAAGGAAAAAAATGGATTATAATAAGAGTATACAAAAGTATAAAAGAGTATATATATACATATACATAATATGTCTTACATATATATAAGATATATATAATATAGTATATATATATATATATATATATATATATATATATATATATATATATATATAATATATATATATATATATATATATATATATATATATATATATATATATATATATATATATATATATATATATATATATATATATATATATATAAATAAATGCATTAATACACACTGGCTTGATAAGTAACTTAGAAAAAATATATCTCTGCCTCGAATCACAATTCACGCCCCCCGTTCACTCTTTCTTCCGCAGCCACTTTTAAACCCCGACCTATTCTGTTCCACTCGGCAGAGCCAATGCAAGCTTGGAATTTGTGAAGGAACTCGGAGGCTTCTTTAACTCATGCTAGTCATGAGGTAAGAATGCGTAGGAATAAACGTTCAAAAAGAATTTCATAGGAAGAAATGCAAAATAAAGTTACAACCTTGAATGGAGGTTACAGAACTTTGGATCTTAAGAAGAGAGGTGTTTGAGGAGATGTATGCCTTATTTGATATGTTACCATGCACGATTTGTTTGTAAAATTTAAGAATTTCTTAGGGCGAGTCATGGCTTGTACCGTGGGATAGTTTTAAAGAATTTGTTTTTGTTTGAACATGTTAAGAGTTTGGCGGCCTAACATCTATGTTATTTGAATGTTTGGCATAATTACAAACTGATTACGAATATATATATATATATATATATAATATATAATATATTATATATATCATATATATATATATATATATTATATAATATATATATATATATATATAATATATAATATAATATATAATATATATATATATATATATATATATATATATAATATATATATATATAATATATATATATATAAGTAGTGATACACAGGATTGGAACCTGCATTAGTTATCTAACCACAAACGCAAAAGAGGAGATGAAGCAAACGTAAAACAGTTTAGGACTTCACAGGATGCGCCGGCGTCGAGAAAAGGTCCATGTTTCCTATAGGTATAGGCTTATAGGCTATATTCTATAGGCTAATATATTCTTATAGGCTATAAGGCTATAGCTATATGATATAGGCTAATATATTCTAGCGTCTAGCACGTCCGACCTACCTATTGTAGAATATTCACCGATCTTAGTGTCTACCCCTAGTATTGGGTAACGGGGAAGTCGATTGGTGGTATTTACGAAAGGTGCTAGGAGCTCCTTCTACGAGTTATTACCCTACCCCCCTTTTCTAGCCTTTTCTAGCATGACATGTCCTACGTCATAGAACACGGCTAATAATGGTGTCTACTCTTAGGTTATAAGGTACGAGGAGTCGATTGTGTATATTAGAATGCTAGGATGCTTCCTTCTACGAGTTAGTATCCCCCACCCCCCTTTCTAACCCTTCTAGTGCGATATATCGTATGTGACGGAATACATCCGATATTTGTATCGATTAGTACATAATCGACACTGTTGAATCGATTCCTGTGGTTTACGACGGAATCGATTCATTCCTAACAAGAGTTAGTATTAGACATTACCCTACCCCCCTTTCCTAACATTTTTTTGTTTCTTGAGCTATGAAGCCGAGCTCGGTGTTGTCTAGTATGTTTTGAGGTATGCCGAGTCGATTGCCGCTATTGCCGAGCATGGCGTTTCAGCCGTTGCGTTTTTAGAACGCACCAACATGCGTTTTTCGTAGATGGCGTACCCTTCGTCAAAAACCTATCATGACGGGTGTCAAACAGGGTAGAATGTCTCAAAAATAAGATTCCCGTAGTTTACTTCCCGAAAACCCGGGGCCAGAAAAAAGTCCCCCCCCCCAATGGGGGGGCCCCCAAGCCGGGGTCATTTTATGGGTGAAGAAATGACACAAAATGACACATCTTAGCAAAAGAGGTGTTAGAGTCATCGTATCTTCTTCAAACTTGGTATGTCTTCCTTATATGTTGCAACATTGTTGTATCCAATGTTTCAAGTCGCTACGTCAAAGGGGGGTGGGGTCCCCGCCCCCCTTTAAATTTTAAAAAATGGACTTAGAAAGCTGAAATTTGGTGAGTGTATAGAAGAGAATAAATGAAATAGAATGGCTATGTTAAATTATTTGGCGAACCATATGGGCCGGAGCCGGAGCTGATGGTTGCGGTGCCAGAATGGAATTCTGGCTCCAGCTACATATTAGAACAAATGAGGTGTCTACATTTATGTTTTCAACGGTGTAGAATTCATTTTTGAGGGTTTCAGAACCCCAAAATGAGTTCGAGACCCCCTCTTGAAGGGGGGTCCCCCTGAAAAAAGAAGAAAAGCTTAGAAGAAGACGAAAGAAGATGGATGTAGGAAAAGAAGAAGAAGGAAAAAGAAGAAGGTCTCGCATGGCGGCTCAAATGCTTGATTGTATGTGTAGGTACCGACACCGGTGTGGAACCGGTGCGGTGCCGAATTAGTAAAAATGTACTTAACATCTTGATATTAGTGTACTTATATATGTTTTTAATAACATAGATCTCATTTTTTGAGGTTTCCCAAAACTCTCAAATGAGTCTGATAACCCCCCTTCAGGGGTTTCTACTGAAAAAAGAAGAAAAAGCGGTGAGGAAGATGCATTATGCTGAATCACGGTTTCAACTCTCTAAACGATCGCAGGGTTGGCAAGACCGAACGCGAGGTTGCCCCGCGCCCGCAGGCGCGCCCCCCGGCCCGGAAACGACGCGAGCGCCCGCAGGCGCAATATTACTGCGCGAACGCTAAATATATTTCGTAGTTGTAACGTTAATATACACTTTTTTTTTTTTTTTAATAAAAATGTTTACATTACTTTGTATTTTCTTTTCAAATAATTCGTTTTCTGTACTATGAAACAGTTATTTTATTTTATACTTAAACTTTCTTAATTTTTATTTATACAAAACCCTTGTTCACTGTTAAATTTTTGTAATAAAAACATGTTTTTTTCGACCTTAAAGCTATAACTCAATAAGGCAGTAGCGCAAATAGCCCCAGAGGGCCCCTCCCCTCACCCTGGCTATGCGCTTTGTCTTTACTGCTTTATTGTCTTACTATGGGTTTTACTGTTTCAAGTCCTATCCGAAACACACATTCTGGTGGAAAAAATAACTTCATTAAACTTTGGAATATATATATATATATTATATAATAGACTATATTACAATAACTATATATATATATATATAATATATATTATATATTATATTAATATATATATATATATATATATATATATAATATATATATATATATATATATATATAATATATATATAAATATATATATATATATTATATATAGAAGAGAGAGAGAGAGAGAGAAGAGAGAGAGAGAGAGAGAGAGAGAGAGAGTGAGAGAAGAGAGAATATGAAAAGTCTTTTTTCATGATGAAAAAAAAAATTTATTACACAATTACTATATTAGTAAAATTTACAAATGCGTATACATGTATATATAAAACTTTCACCTCCAACCGCAAACATCCTGATGGTTTCCATATGGAAATGTAACATATTCCCCGGATATCTCATTTCTTATAGCTGTTATTATATAATTTATTATCCTCTTCTTTGAATATTCATCAAGATCTTGATCGGTTAAACCACGTATCTTGGAAGAAATTTTTAGATGGATAGGGAGTGGTATCTTCATTTTAAATCGTTCCACATTGACTATAAATGTTTTAAACACATTGTTTGTTTCCATAATTTTCTCTATATGTCCATCCAGTATAGGTACCATATTATTATACTTTAATGTTATATCGAAGTATGTAATCTCGTTGCCCTCTTTCTTAGCAGCTGATGCTCTTACTCTGTAACCATAGACATCATCAGATGCATATACAATGCGGATTTTTGATGGATCACGTGGAGTGTAAGGATGCCTAGTCGAAAAATCTGAATTATAATTGACACATGTATACCAGGTTTTTAAAATAAACCAGCACCTTTGAATATATGTTATAAGTCCCATAGCTATACCTTTTTAAATGTATTACAAACACAGCTATGGTTACGATGGTTGGTTCTCAACTGAATATCATATTCGCAGGTTTGTAACCAGCAACCTTTAAAAATACGTGACGTCATAAACATGAATTTTCCTGAAAACTTTATCTTTTCAGCTTTATATACAATGTGAAATTTTATGAATCATTAACTTTTACAGTTCTGTATACATTTAACTCTGGATATATATATATATATATATATATATATATATATATATATATATATATATATATATAATATATATATTATATATATATATATATATATATATATATATATATATATATATAATATATATTATATATTATAAGTTTAAAAGGGTAAAATCAAGTTATTTCATTTTAATGCATTTATTACATAATTAGAAACTAATAAGTCCATTGACATACAAATTTTTACATCATATATTTACAAATTCATTAAAACACATATTTTTTAAAAACATATAATGAAATAAAAACAGTATACACCACATAAATTAGAATTGATAAGGCTGAACTGTCAGGGTAAAGACATAGTTTTTAATATAATTTACATTATTATATTTTAAACAATATGGGATATATGAAATTTTTAATTATAATTTTAACAAGAATCAATCAGATGAACAATGTCATTTTTATCCCTATAAACAGAAATCCAGTGTCCTCCTGTTGTAATGTGGCGATGTGAAGTGTTGAACACGAAACCAGTATCCTTCTCTAGTTTTACAGATCCTACTTCATTAATAGCGAAGACTCCTATAAATCGAGGTTCGTTTTTAAACACAGTTTTTATTTCTTCTTCATTCATCTTTAATAATTCAAAATCACGTTGCGTACTCTGTCAATTTCAATGAGCTGAGGATGTTCCAGATAAACCAGGACAGTGATTGGTGATTGTAGACTTCCACTAAAGGAGAGACTTAACCCTAATGTCCCCTTTCTTAAAATATTTAAATGATTAGCGTTACAAGCTGAAAGGTCAGCGGTGAGATCGTAAGCATATAAATTACTATTCTTAGCGTATTCTTCAAGATCTATCCCTGTCCCGCTGTCATTACATGAAACAGTGTTAGCTATTAGATCGTAAAAAGGTCGTGAACATAGAGACTGCGATCCATTGTATAACATTTCATAGTCCCGCCCGTAAGGTTGACCGTTTACATGTAGACTGATACCTCTAAGTCCAAAAGGGGTGAATTTATAGGGTGATTTTTTATAATTCCCTGAGTATGCTTCATGTTCGACAATACCTATTATAACTTTCTGAGGCAGTTTACCATTCAACAATGTTAGGGAATATTAATACTCGATAATCCCTGTGTAAAGTTAAACAACTTTGTTTCCACTCGTTTGATAGGATACTTTGCTGTAGTGTTCAAGAGAGATTTTTCGATTTCCAAATGTCTCTGGGGTAGTAATTTCACTTTTCTAACATAGAGATAGGCTTCTAGCAACTTGTAAACAGGTTCAGGACATACAGCCGTAGCAGTAGGTTTACTTTTTATTTTAAGAGCGAATTTAGGATTTGAACGGGTTAATCGAATTCTAGTATCTACAGCTGGTAGAATAAGTCTTTCTTGAGAGAAGATGTCACCGTTTAAACGTCCGTAAAATTCATATGTGTTCCTTGTGGTTTTACCCGCTTTATCTATATGTGCAGCCTCGTCTTTGAAACTATAAAAACCGCAAGACTGAAGATGAGACTGTTTAGCATCGTCAGAATAATTTAATAATTGTTCTATACTACTTTATAAGGATAATTTGCAAGCTGATGCACCTAATGAGTTTCATTGAGATACTCACTTCAATCTGTTAAAACAGGTATACAGAAATTGGAATTCGGTGTTATACTATGTGGTCGTCAAGATGATGGACAGGTCTGTAACCATCGGGTTTTGGTCAGTTTCGTTTTCAAGATATAAAAACACGTTGGATGGATCTAAATACTGGTCCGAAGTACCTGGTATATTGAACTCTAGAGGGACATCGGTGTTGGTAATTGAATGTATGGGGTTGATGCTGATGAAATTGGTTTCACTTACACTAATCTGGGTGGGGTTCATCGAGAAGAGATCCAGTTCACTCTTACAACAGTCTGGACTAGAAGGATGGAGGAAATGCATCTTGTATGTAGGGGTGCTGACCGTATAATGAACGGATCGAGGATTTAGTTTTTCTTATATTCAGTCACAGTATGATGATGATGATGATTATGTAAAAGATGCCAGTTAGTAATTAAATAGCAAATACATCATTGCATTTTTTCTTTAGAGGTCTTTTAGTCTTAACCTTTTTCTTAACGCATATTTTCATACGTTTTTTACCTTGCCCCGTCATCTTGCGTCTTATTTTGCGCTTTACATCATCCAACATCTCATCTGAAACATCTGTAATTCGTCTTTTTAAGGATTCGCGAGGGTTAGCTCCTGCGGCTATATCCTGTAACGTATGCATCCCTGTTCGTATAGCTTTTTTACCTATATATTCACCTCCTCTTCTAAATAGAGGCATTGCACTTCTCCATAATTTAGAGAAAAATCCACCCAGTCCATACCCTCTTTGTAATTTTGTTCCAACGAATACCCTATCGTTATACATTATTAACGGAGCTTCTATCAGGCACTATCTTTACACTGTGAGAGTAAGTTAATGAATGAATAAATATAACTAATTACATCACTTATATATAATCTTACACCTATCCTTATTTCTAGAAGGTTTTCTAACAGCATATATGGAAGATTTTCTACTCTGTTAAAAAAATAGTCCATCATGTTATAGTTAAAGTGTCTGTTTCTTTCTAATATGAACTTTACACAATAGTGTTCCGTCTGTGAATGGATACGGTCTACCTTCGACATCCTTTATATGCATTCTTACAGACCCTAAATGTGAACAACTGAGAGGTAAGTAATGAACATTAGGAAAAGATATAACCTTTCCTTTTTTAGGAAAATGAACCACCCTTAATAAGGGGGCTTTAGTATTCCCTACATACTGATGGTCAACTATATCTGTATAAACGTAAGCCATCCCTTGATCTTGTAACATCTCTGAAGGAATGCATATATAATTGAGAGATATGTCTGAATCATTAAGACTGTTGTTCAGAGTAGGGGAAGGTTCATTATTTCCACTATGTCTATTTAGAACAGTAGAATGTTCTACTACAGCTTTGTGTTCATATACACATTTCCGAAACCAATCTGAACGTTTAAGGATAAACATTTCAGGGTCTCTCAAATTCATTCCAGTTATTGATCTTAAAGTGATTAATACCCTGTCTTCCCCGGGGTGGTTATTAATAATGTATATTAAATCTTTACATATCTTACTTACAGCAAACTGGGTGTTTAAATAACTATGGATGTCATGGATTGAACGGTAATATCCTCGTTTTAACACAAATTTTTCATAGAAATATTCCAAACCTTTAATTGTCACACGTTTTAAATCGGCTGTGTTTTTTATTTTTAATACAGATTTAACATAATCTGCAACTCTATACACCATTATCCAATGACGTGCCTGAGGGAGATTTTCAATATTAGCGTCTAATATCATTTCGCACAGTCCTACCTCATAGAGATCTCTGTTAAGTTGGATAGGATTCATTAACTCGGTTGTAAAATCTGAGACTTTATTATCAGGATGTAGATCCAAAGATGCCGAAGATGGCAGAGTTAAATAGAAATGATCTACACTCTCCATGATTACGATGACTAATGATTAATGTTTCCATCTAAATCTTTGAGATAATATAATTTCAACCCCTCATTAGGAAATTCTTTTATACTATCTACCTTAAAAACTTCTCTAGACCACCCCGCTTCATATCCTTTTCTAAACCTGTCATCAGCTCTAGACACTCTTACATATTCATTCACGTTTATACGGGATTTATCTTTAATTTTTACACCTCTTGGGTTTTGTTGGATCACCGATGGTGTCTTCAGCATTTCTAAAGGAGTTGTCTTTATAGTTCTATGAAAAGATCTATTGTAAGAATAAGCTAGGTCATCGAGTATGTCAATATACTTAAAAGTGTTCATCTTAGTAAAGTATCTATGCATTCGTTCTTTAATCGTACGTTGAACTCTTTCTACAATAGCAGCTTTATTTATAGAAAATATGTTAAAATATACTATATCGTATTCAGTAATAATTTCCTGAAACTCTCTACCTAGAAACTCGCTACCCCTATCCGTGCAAATCAGTTTTGGATATCTATCATCATCCCTTATAATTTCTCTCACTGCAGCAGCCACTGTATCTGATTTTTTATCTTTTAAAGCTTTTAACCATAAGTATCTAGAGTATACGTCAATAGTAAAAAGTATATATTGAAACCCTTCATTATAAGAACTGTATTTAATCATTTCCGTTAAATCTAATTGCCAAACATTATCGAGGTGAAGGGCTATGGTTGTCCGGGTAGGGAATTTTCGACGGACAGGCTTATGTAAAGTAAAAGCATCTTCACCCTCTAAATATTCTTTCAACTCTTTTTTCTCAGTGTTTGGAAACTTTGCAGCGAATCTAGTGAACCCTCCAAAACTATTTGGTTCTCTCAAGTTGAAGTAATACTTATCAACCTTCGCCTTCGCCTCCATGTTGAATACTCACATAAGTTAAAACATATATATATATATATATATATATATATATATATATATATATATATATATATATATTATATATATATAAATATAAATATATATATTATATATAAATAAATATATAATATATATAATATATATATATATATATATATATATATATATAATATATATATATATATAAAAATATATATATATATATATATATATATTACTAAAAAGGGGGAATAAATTAAAAAAAAAAATGGTATATTTTTATTTAATCATCGACATTTCACTAAAAAACCAGCTTCTATATATATATATTATATATATTATATATATATATATATATATAATATATATATATATATATATATATATATTATATATAATATATATATATATATTTAATATATATATATATATATATATATATATATATATATATATATATATATATATATATATATATATATATATAATATATAAATATATAATTAATCCATGAGGTTACTGTATGGGATTTTTCTATTCCCTTCCTTCTGGTAACACGGCTTAAATTTAATCTGTGAAGCGAGAGTACTTGACGGACTTGTATCTGGTCTAGGCATCTTGGGGATATTATCAAATCTGCTAATCGTTGTGTATTTAAGATTAAAGTTCGGGGGAAGTTTAATAGCTGAAGTTTGTTTGATGTAGGCCATCCCTGCAACGCACCTTTCTTCCAATCATGTGGAGAGATCTGCTATCAGGTCAACAATTTTGATCCTTTGACCAATTTCATTATCGATAATCGATTTGTCCTAATTCATTCCATGATAATTGATCTTTTAAATATTATATAAAGCTAGTCCCGCTTTGCGACCTCTATTTGGCAAGCTCTCCTCCAGGATATTTTTAAAAGTATCTTCGTTTTTCACAGCAGGTATTACCTCCGCAGGTGTAATTGAAGCATCAGGGATTGACTTACTTATTGAGGCATATAGATGTAAGTTTTTAAGATCTATTAATTTCTGTATGGCTTCTTGATATAAGGCGCGTTTTTCATGAATGTTAATGTCTGAATTTAATATCCTAAGCACTTCTTTCTCATAATTGTTTATCTGTTCAACTTTAGGATCATATAAACTTTGAGGTAGAGATTGCAGATATGGTCCTGAATCATTCTGGATAATGAGGACTCTGGTGTTGTCTTGTTGATGAATTGTTTTGAGAAGGAACTCCTTGTAAGTGCTGCTGTATAGGTATTGTACTGTCTGAGGATAGTAACTAGAGAAATGTACTTAAGGTGACTGTTGGTTGTATGTTGATCAGAATGTGTAGTATTATTATTATACTTCATTTTCTCATACTCATTATAGGGTAGTACAGCCACCTTCTTCATTATTCGGATACCCACTTAGTTATTAAAGGAGCTATGACGGAAAAAAGTAACGGTAGGAACACTCCACCTCCTTTCTGCAGTAACTTCTTTTTACTTTTCAGATTTTTTATATTTAGAGAGAGTTTTTTAATAATGCTTCTATGACGGCGAAGCTTCACCTTCTGAGGTTTGTTTAAAGGAACATTTCCTTTTATAAGATTTAAGCAGACTTCGCATACACACTGGATGAATTTTTCATCATTACAGATTAGTTTACGTTTTTCAGCTGTTTTCAGTTTTTTAAATTTTTTTATAAGAGGTAAATATTTAACAACTAGGGTACTCATTATTCAGGTATGAATACAGTTTCAATTTCGAATGGCAAAATGTTAGTACGGAGCAAAACTCTATACGTGTTTTTAGGATGAAGTTCACACATTAAATAACCGTATGGAATAGATGTAACTTCTTTATATACCTTTAAGAAGTCTTTACGCTGTGATGGAAACATTTGCGATGCTAATACATTGATCTGATTCATATCTCTTCTCTGACCGAAGAGTAGTAGATATTGGGTGTTTAAAGATATATCTCTCATATACTTATTCTGATAAAAAATGTTCTGGGTGATGAAAAATACAGAGATATTTAAATGATGGGAAAATACAGTAAAAGTTTCAGCTATTTCTTCATTCAACTTGTGCATTAAATCATCTAATACAATGATTTTATGACCATTCACATTATCCAACGATTTGATGTCGTAGATTCCTTCATGAAACTGAATCACATCTTTATATTCTGCAAATTTTTCCTGATAAACACTGTAACACCATATTATTTTTACTGGTTCTTGTTCAAAAATTTCCATCTCTCTTAATATGTTTAATAACAGAAAGGTTTTCCCGCATCCTGTGGGCCCTGATACAAGACAAGTAGCAGGACTACGGAACATAAATTTACACACGTCCATACTCTTCAAATGTTCGACGTTTAATGTAAATTCCCTATTGGTATATATATATATATATATGTTTATATATAATATATATATATATATATATATATATATATATAGTATATATATATATATATATATATTATATATATTATATATACATTTTAATGTAAATTCTATATATATATATATATATATTCCAAAGTTTAATGAAGTTATTTTTCCACCAGAATGTGTGTTTCGGATAGGACTTGAAACAGTAAAACCCATAGTAAGACAATAAAGCAGTAAAGACAAAGCGCATAGCCAGGGTGAGGGGAGGGGCCCCTCTGGGGCTATTTGCGCTACTGCCTTATTGAGTTATAGCTTTAAGGTCGAAAAAAAACATGTTTTTATTACAGAAAATTTAACGAGTGAACAAGGGTTTTGTATAAATAAAAATTAAGAAAGTTTAAGTATAAAATAAAATAACTGTTTCATAGTACAGAAAACGAATTATTTGAAAAGAAAATACAAAGTAATGTAAACATTTTTATTAAAAAAAAGTGTATATTAACGTTACAACTACGAAATATATTTAGCGTTCGCGCAGTAATATTGCGCCTGCGGGCGCTCGCGTCGTTTCCGGGCCGGGGCGCGCCTGCGGGCGCGGGGCAACCTCGCGTTCGGTCTTGCCAACCCTGCGATCGTTTTTAGAGAGTTGAAACCGTGATTCAGCATAATGCATCTTCCTCACCGCTTTTTCTTCTTTTTTCAGTAGAAACCCCTGAAGAGGGGTTCTCAGACTCATTTGAGAGTTTTGGGAACCTCAAAAATGAGATCTATGTTATTAAAAACATATATAAGTACACTAATATCAAGATGTTAAGTACATTTTTACTAATTCGGCACCGCACCGGTTCCACACCGGTGTCGGTACCTATACATACAATCAAGCATTTGAGCCGCCATGCGAGACCTTCTTCTTTTTCCTTCTTCTTCTTTTCCTACATCCATACTTCTTTCGTCTTCCTTCTAAGTTTTTCTTCTTTTTTCAGGGGGACCCCCCTTCAAGAGGGGGTCTCGAACTCTTTTTGGGTTCTGAAACCCTCAAAAATGAATTCTACACGTTGAAAACATATATGTAGACACCTCATTTGTTCTAATTTGTAGCTGGAGCAGAATTCCATTCGGCACGCAAACATCAGCCTCCGGCCTCCGGCCCATATGGTTCCGCCAATAATTTTAACATAGCCATTCTATTTCATTTATTCTCTTCTATACACTCTACCAAATTTCAGCTTTCTAAGTCCATTTTTTAAAAATTTAAGGGGGCGGGGGCCCCACCCCCCTTTGACGTAGCGACTTGAAACATTGATACAACAATGTTGCAAACATATAAGGAAGGACAT
>JABUQX010069098.1:0-2500 GCA_015478945.1 Trachelipus rathkii
ATATTTAATTTATTCAATAATTACAGGTATTCACATTTATTAATTAGTTATTGAATTATAAAATGTTTGTTAATATTATATTATTAATTATTATTATTAATACTATGGTACATTAGGAATCATTATAAATTGGATTAGCATACTCTATAATTGATAGATTAAATTATAATTGATAATTATATATTAAATAATTATAATTATAATTATTAATTAATAATTATAATTTATTATCGCATGGTATCATGATATATTATTTAATTATTATATTATTATTTATTATTATTATTATAATAATACTATTATTACCTATATATATATATTATTATCCATTATTATTAGTTATATTAAAAAATCATATCTTATATGCAGGAATTTGACTCCAATTTATTGACACCATTGGTATAGAGGTCATTGAATCAAATATTATATTCCTCACCTTATTAAATATAATAATTATAATTAATTAATAATTATATAATTAATTATATTTATAATTATTATTTATTTAAGTATTTATAATATTATATAATAATTATTATTTAATTTAATTATATTAATTATATTTATATTATATATTATTATTATATATATATTTTATATTTTATATATTTATTCTATTATTATTATTATTTATAATTATTATTTATTCATTATTATTATATATATTATTATTATAATGAATTAATATATTACAATTATATAATATTAAGAATTATTTTAATTAATAATAATTACTTAATTATATTCTATATATTCTTGTATTATGTTATTATAATTATTGAATTTTAAATTAAATTTATAGTTATATATAATTAATATGTGTAATATTTAATTTATTATAATAATTTAATATAATATATTTATATAATTATAAGAATATATTATTTAGACATATTTTTACTTTTACTAACATTTATTTTATTGCAGCACTTATATTATAATTAGTAATTATGATATTATAATTATAATTATTCATTATAATTATTAATTATAGATTATAATTATTATTATTATATTGATTATTATTTATATATTATTGATTATTTATTATTATTTTATAAATTATTTTATATTAGTATTAGAATTATTAATTATTATTATTATTAGTTTATATTTATTTTATTTATTATTATTATTGATTATTGTGATTATAAAATTATCATTATTATAATTGCCTCAGTTATTTATTTAGGACAATTATTATTATTATTATTATTATACACTATGATTTACTTTTTATGTTTATTAATTTTAAATGAAATATTTTCTTTAAAAGAATCAGTAATTTTATTTATAAATGTTGAAATATTTTCTTTAATTAAAATAATCAATATTTTTATTTATATATTATAAAATATTATTATTATTTTTTGTTTTACTATAGTAATTCTAGCTTTTCTATTTTATTAATTTAATTGTTACCACTAGTGTATGATAATTGAATATATTAAATTTTTTATTATTAATATTGAATCAATATTTCAATTTATATATTTTTAATAAATATCTATTTATCAACTATGGTTAAATGTTATTAATTATTAAATTATCTCTAAATTACTATAAAAAGTTCAGGTTTATTATTTAATGATAATTAATATATTAATTACATATTAAATATTTGATATATATTAGAATATCGATGTATTATGTAAAATTATATTCGTTTTATTATTTATATTATTAATATTATTATTAATTATTTGTTATTATTAATAATTATTTTTTATAAATTTTATTATTAATATTATTATTTTTTATTATTATTAATAATTTATTATTATTTGACTTATAAAAACATCATATCTCAAATTTAATATTTATTTAAATATTAATTAATAATTTTAAATCATAAAATTATCAATTTAATTTTTAATATTCAATATTAATAATTTATATTATTATTATTATTATTATATATTATTATTATTATTTATTATTATTATTTTAAATTATTTAGCATTATTATTTTTTGTAAGCATAAATGTAGAAATTATTATATTAAGTTATATACTTATATATTGGTATTCAATATAAGGATCACTTTTATTGATAATTAATTTCAAATATATTAAATGCAATTAATATATACCATAAGGATAAAATAATTTCCATATTGATTTTATTTGTTTATTTGTGGTCCCGTCTGTTAAACTTAAACTAAATTAAACTTGGTTTTTCATCTTGACTTCTTTGACTTGGGCACTCACTGTTCAATGCTTCTTGTGCTCTTAGAATCTGCCGACAAAGTGCCTCTACCTACGCAGCTTTCAATAAGTCACTTGGACGTTCTATTCCAGTGGATTCCGCCCTTTTGCAATATTGCAGTGGAAACCACCCTTTGCTAGTTCAATAATTAAGTACATGAAGAATTAAAATTATGATCGCATAGAACTCATTTTTGCTTGTTATTAACATTGCAAATTTTTCCTAAAATCACTCTAACTCTAAATACCAATGTGTAGCTTAAGTCTCACTAGGTTATTTTCTAAAAAAATAA
>JABUQX010069098.1:7500-15000 GCA_015478945.1 Trachelipus rathkii
ATATATATATATATTATCCTTGCATTTTCTTATCTATTTGTATAACGAAATTAATGTTGCTCCACGAACCTAATCGTACCTTGTAATATATATACATTAATACTATTATTAATTATTTTATATATATTTTGATGCTTAGTTATATTAAATTAAAGATTAATCTGTTCTTTTGTTATAGCTTATTTAAATAATAAATATTTAATCACTCACAATTATATCACAAATTTTATCTGTTTCGTGGTGCACCATATAACGTTCCTTTTATCGATAGCCTATTTATAGCGAGTGGCTTATATAAGTATACTATACTACATATAAGTTATAATAATATATAATTAAATATATTATATTTATATATTATATATTAATATATATTATAAGTTTATATATTATATTATATATAGTATATATATGATATTAATATATTATATTAATATTATATATATTAATTAATAATAATATATAATTAATTATATATTAATATTATATATATATATTATTAATATAATATATATATAGTATATATATATATATATATTATAGTTAATATATGCCATTTGATGATTAATAAGTAATGTATTTTCATGATAATCCTATGAAAATATAAGAGTCATATTAAGGCTCAAAGATTTATACTATAAATATACACTCTATAAATTAACTAGATTAGATATACAAATTTAATTATTTTTTTCCGTAGACCTGACCGAAGTCAGCCAGAAGTCAGTACCTCGTCGCATCTTATCAAGCTATTAACTATCTTTAGTTCTAGGTTTCATAATCTGATGTTTATGAATTCCTCCGAGATAGACTGAGAAGCGCACAACGTCTTTGCGCATAAGCACCTAACACGTCTTTCTAGAAATTTACGATTCTTGTATGATATAGGTAACTACTGTCATTTCTCAGTGTGTCTTGTAACATTTTATGAAAGGTTTTTATTAAGAGTAACATCACTATAAAGGGTGCTCATATTGCGGATCTTTAGAGAGAATGAAAGAGAAGAAATCTCATTACTTCTCGCGTCCCATTCTTCATACATAACTAAAATCAATACAATGTGGAAAGAAATATTATTATTGGATTATTAATTATTATTATTATTATTTTATTATGATAATAAAAAAGGTTCAGACATATAAGTATTTTATATATTTATAATTATGATATATAATAATTATTAATAATTTATAATTAATATAATAATATCTTATTTATAATTATAATTAATATTAATATAATTTCTAATTAATTTATATAATTATATATATAATTATATTATTATATATTAATTATTAAATTTTAATCCTTTAAATATAAAATAACAATTAAAAAGGACCTAAAAACATGTATAAAACTGCTATTATTATTATATGTATTGATTTATTATTATAATTATTATATTGGGATATTATTATTATTATTATTATTAATTATTATTATGTATGTATTATTATTATTATTTTTACAGTAAATTATTATTTTATTATATATTATAATTATCATTATTAATGTATTTAATTATTATTATTTATTATTATGTATAGTGTTTAAGTACTTATTATTATTATTTTTGGAATATTATTAATTATGTATTATGCTGTGTGTTTTTCTTTTAATTTTAATATATATTTATTTTTTATTTTTATTTTTTTTTTTTTTTTTTATTTTTTATTTTTTTGTTTATTATTGTTTTTTTATTTTATATTTTTAATTTTATTATTATTATTCTTTTATTATTGTTATGCTAAATAAGTGGATATTGTTTAGTTATTACTATTAATATTATTAGGTTAAGAGTTGATATTCAGATTAATATAAATATTAATGTTAATATTGTATACTTGCAATTTTATCAAAATTAATATTAAAATTATCAA
Organism: Trachelipus rathkii; assembly: GCA_015478945.1. Taxonomy (NCBI): domain Eukaryota; kingdom Metazoa; phylum Arthropoda; class Malacostraca; order Isopoda; family Trachelipodidae; genus Trachelipus; species Trachelipus rathkii. The sequence continues at coordinate 9,381 of JABUQX010069098.1, forward strand.
AAATGCTTTTATTATTTGGGAAGAAAATATTAATAATATTATTATTATTATTATTATTTTTATTATTAGTTATTACTATTGATATTATTTATTTTAATTATTATATTATTGTTATTATGTATTAATAATTAATATTAATATTGATATTATTAATATTAATATTATTATTAATATTAATATTAATATTAATATTAATATTAATATTAATATTAATATTAATATTAATATTAATATTAATATTATTATTATTATTATTATTATTATTATTATTATTATTATTATTATTATTATTATTATTATTATTATTATTATTATTATTATTATTATTATTATTATTTATTTTGATAGTCACTTTATCCAAAAGGATTCTCAATGATTATTCAAATATAATGCAAATATAATACCTGGAATATTTCCGACATTGATTCTTTGTTATTTTGGTCGTCTTAGTTAAACTTAAAATCTTAATTAAACTTGGTTTTTCATCTTGACTTCTTTGACTTGGGCACTCACTGTTCAATGCTTCTTGTGCTCTTAGAATCTGCCGACAAAGTGCCTCTACCTACGCAGCTTTCAATAAGTCACTTGGACGTTCTATTCCAGTGGATTCCGCCCTTTTGCAATATTGCAGTGGAAACCACCCTTTGCTAGTTCAATAATTAAGTACATGAAGAATTAAAAATTAAGAACGCATAGAACTCATATTTTACTTGTTATTAACATTGCAAAATTTTTTAATCATTTATTTACTAATTATTTATTTACTCTAATGTTAAATAAACATATAGTAATATATATATTATATATATTAGTTACTTTGTATATATATATATAGGTAATTATATATATATATATATATATATTCTGATGAACATTTATGTATTATTATGTGCGTTATATATATTATATAGTATATATATTAGATGTTAAATATTGCATATTAATCGCAATTAGATAAGATGTAAAAGAAAGAACATATAATGGGAAGGTAAAGAATTTATTGCCTTCTTTGGATTGAACCACCGCATGTTGCGCGTGAGGGCAATATGCCCGGTGCTTTAACCCTGAGGCTATCCTCCAACCGTCCAAAATTGGAATTCAAGAACAAAATTTTAAAGCAACCGAGTTCCGTCAATGGCGACATCACCAGGTGTCTAGCCTTGGGATAGGACAGCTGGACACTCTGGGTGATGTCGCCTTTGACGGAAACTCGGTTGCTTTTAAAACTATTTCTTGAATCGCATCTTTTTTTTGGTTTGAGTGGTGGCTCAGTGCAAAGCACCGGGCATATTGTCCACTCATTTTGCACATCGATTGGTCAATTACAGAGAAGGCGTTGTAAATTGCTTTACCTTCTGCCATTATGTAGTGGGTTTCTTTTTCTTTAACATATATATATCTAGTATATATATATATATATATTTATATATATATATATATGATATATTTATAGTATTATATATATATATTTATATATATATCTATATATATGATTATATGTATATAATATAATTATTTGTATAATATTATATTATATTATATATAATATATATTTAATATATTATATATTATATATATATATTTATATATATATAGTATATATATTATTATATATATATTTATATATATATATATATATATATATATATAGTATATTATATATATATATATATGATATATACATTTATATTTGCCGATAGGCTATATGATGTAGATATATTTTGCGTTTTATGGTAAAGGTTACCTTTCTTGACTCTATCGTATTGATTGTTTGATTTTACGTGTATATCGGATTATATATCGTAAAGATTTAAAAGCAGATTTTTAATTTGCGATGTGTTATAGATCTATGTATTGTTACCAAATTAATTATTGTTAATGGAAGTATTTTTTGAATTTATTGTGTATGTAAAAACCTGAAGAAGCCAATTATTTTTTTATAAAATATTTAAACTTTTTTAAAAAATATTAAATTTTAAAAATTCCAGTTTCGTTTTAGTATATATGATAGTCATTTTCTGCTTACAAGATGGTCTCAAAATTTTTTTACATATTATGAATGAAGAAAGCAAATATGAAATTAGCCCTAAATAATAATAATAATAATAATAATAATAAAAGTAATATAAATATTAAATAGATTTAATAAAATAATAATCATAAATAGTATTAGAGTAATATAGTATATTAATATAATAGATATAATCATAAATAAGTAATAAATAATAATTAAAATAGATAATAATAATATGAATACTAACAATCATAATGATAATGATAATAAATAATCAATATTGTAAAATTATTCCACGTAAGTATTATATATATGGATATATTAGGTGTTATTTTGGGTGAGTGTTATATGTAGTATTATAGTATTAGTATATATAGTAGTTATAGTATTATAGTATAGTATTATATAGTTTAGGTATATTGATATATAGTAGTTATTATATATTAATATTAATTATAGTAGTTATGTATATCTTTAATATTTAGCAAAACGTAACAAAAATAAATATTTATTAACTGGATAAAATTTAATAAAGTACCAAAAAACGTAAACAAATATTTCTTGAGATTTTTTCGTTTTAACTCCCGTACATTCACTCATATAGTATATATAGTATATTAGCTATATATATTATATGTGTAGTATTATATTATATATATATATATAATATTATATATTATATATATATATATATATAATATTATATCACGTAGGGTGCGTAGGGTCTTATATATAGTAGTATTATATATTTATGATATAGTATATATAGTAATATATTTATAGATATGTATTAATATAAAATAAGAGTGACCCAAAACATATCTAAAACATTTTATTGTAGCTCTTGGACAATTTCGTGGTGAATTAAAGCGTCCTACCTATATCTGAAGTGCTTGGACTATAATGTGGGAGGTAATGTACAAAATTTTTAAAGATATAAATATAGCCTTGTAAATTGAGCATAATAGTTTTATAGTAGTGTTTACAGATAAATAAATAGGAAGTAAAATTGTAATTTTTGCGGTATTATTATTGTATAAAAATAGTATCACTAGCGACAATTAAACTCTACTTCAGTATTAATATATTTTCAGTTTGTAAATTTTTATTTCAGCTTTAGAGCGTGGTGCCAAATATATAAGCGATTTTGCTAAAGAATGGGAGGTCCAGGTTCTTTCACAAAGTTCTATAAATGATATTGAAATTTGAGATCCAGTAATAGGATGATTTTTTCTGAAGAAAATGAGAATTGATCGCAAAATAAGGGGGATAGTGCAAATGTTCCAAAGTTCTATAGGAGATCCTTTATGTTCAGCAATGCGAATAGAAAGACTACGAGTACTCTTTCCTATGTAGATGGCATCACAGTCACCGCAACTTGTATTTGTATATCGACTGATGAACATAAAGGTAAAGGAATTTGGCCTTCATTCTTTGAGAATTTTTCAATTTTATTTTCATTTTGAAAAAGCTAATCTGAAGTTGAACTGGGGTAATTTGATTTTAATATTCCTTTAATTCTGCGTTCAATTTCACAACTCACTCTCCCCCATAAAAGGTAATTTCATATATACAGAATTTCTTTAGGAACATTTAATTTAGTGCAGGATTTGCTGAAATTTTAACGAAAGTTGTTTCCTAAATATGGTTGTTCGATATATATATATATATATATATATATATTATATATATATATTTTTTATTATATATATATATATATATATAATATATATATTATATATATATAATATATATATATAATATTAATATTATATATATATATATATATTATATATTATATATATATATATATATATATAATATATATATTATATATATTATATATATATATATATATATATATATATATATTCTATATATATATTATATATATTATATGTATATAGTATACATATATATATATATATATATATATATATATATATATAATATATATATATATTAATATATATTATAGTATTATATATAATATAAATAATATATATTATATATATATATATATATATATATATATATATATATATATATATATATATATATATATATATATATATATATATATATATATATATATATATATATATATATTAAATATATATAAATATATATGTAATAAACAATATATCGTAAATTTTATATATTATATACATAATATATGTTTTAAAATTTTATACTTTTAAATTATAAAATATATATATATATATATATATATATATATATATATATATATATATATATGGCAAAACTTACCAAAACCCTCGCCTGATATCTCGAAAACTACGATTTGTACAACAAAACTTATAACATATTTGGAATCAACGTATGAGATTTGTATGGAAATGGATTTTTTTCAGGGAAGTCGAGCCCAAGGGGAACAGAGGTGGAGACGAAGTCCCCCCGCCCCGTCGTTCACCGATAGCCCGAAACCCCCGACTCCTTCCATCTTTGCGGTTTACCCGGGAGTATTCTTTTAGTTAAAAAAAATATATATTAAAAAAATATCTCTTGCAATAAATTTTATGTGGAAACGAGACAATGTAAAAAGGAATTTCTGGTAACTCTTGCATTTCTTTCTATTTGTAACGAAAATAATGTTGCCGAAACCTATCGTACCTGTAATACATATACTTTATATTTTTTATATATAGCTTATTTTAAATAAAATAACGTTCTTCTTTAATAAAATTTTACCACAATTCCAAATATATTATTTGTTTCGTGGTGCACCACGTCCTTTTTACGATAGCATGCGAGGGCTTTAATAAGTTTCACCATATATATATATATATATATATATATATATATATATATATAAAAAATACACATAATAAATATATATAATAAATAAATAATATAATAAAACCTATATATAAATATAAGTATAACAGTATTGAAAATCATGTATATATAATAAATTAATAATATAAGTAAAATCAAATATCCGAAAACAGTACCATAAACTATACTAATCTATATATATATTCATATATGCCATTGTTAAAAGTTAAGAATAATTTTCAATGACCCCAAACCTAAATGAAAAAATAAGCATTCACTAGGCTAGCATTATCAAAATTATCCTTTACAAAATACCACGAAAGGATCAAGGTAGTGATGAGCAGGAGAATCCATTTCACAAAAGATTTTACTCCAGTTAAGTAACATTTTACTCACTCTGGCGCACCAGTATGTAAACTGATTAGACTACTGAAAGATAGGTTAACTACCAATGGTATCGAGAAATTTATATTAGGAACTGCTTAAATATAGAATTTTCTAAAAACGCAAAAATTACCATTACGTACATAAAAAAAAACAAGAATATGTCAACCAAAAATTATAAAATTGCGAAAAAAAAAATGATGTAAATATGAATTGAATTATTAATACAATATTATCCAATATTATTATATTAATACCACCCATTATTATTATTATTATTATTAATTATCGGAACAAAATCCCAATATATTATATTTTATTATCTATTATTATTAATTCAATCAATATTATTATTATTATTATAATTATTATTATTATTATTATTATATAATATAATAATTATACTATACAGATTATAAAATA
>JABUQX010069098.1:30000-42215 GCA_015478945.1 Trachelipus rathkii
AAGTAAACATTACGGCGTATCAATCTTTTATATGTTTTAAAAAGGGAATGGACAAATTGCTACCAGAATATAGAATAGAACCAATAAATATTAAAAAAAGGCACATATTGCAATTTTTTTTTTTTTTGGATGGGGGGGCAATTCTTGATAGACTAGAGATATATGCTTTACGGAACAAACATAATAAGCGTCATTTCTTTTAACAATGAGATATTGTATAATGATGTTTATACATATATAATACACCTTTTATTTTAAATAATCAGCAACATACCTTATTTACGAAATACTCATTTAAACATTAAAAATACAAATGTAAAAATTAGAAAAAAAGGTTAATAAAAACTATGTTATTCCTTGCAAATAACTTTATTTGAAATATATATATGAAAGTTTTCAGTTAAACATGGTGGATCATAGATCGTTCCTGGAAGTTCTCCATGACTCTCCGTGTCATCTCAGGGTGAATTCCGTCGATTTCCTCTTGGATCCTTTCCTTCAATTCCTCAAGAGTTCGACGACGATGTTGGAAAACCTTTTCCTTTTGGAATTTCCAAAGAAAGAAGTCAAGTCCTTTGATCTCTTAAAGGGGAGACCTGGGGGGGGGGCCAGATTTAAGCTCTTGTTACTTTTTCCTTTTGAGATGCCAAATTGAAAAGGTTTCCAACATCGTCCCTGAATTCTTGAAGATTTGAAGGAAAGGATCCAAAAGTAAATCAACACAATTCCACTAGAGTCATGGAGAACTTCCGGGTACGACCCCATCAATGTATTGCCAACAACGGCGACCATTTGTCTGATACAATTTTTAAAACCCATTATAACAAAACTCTTTGTTTTTCTAGATATTTGGGCTCTATTTTTATATCCATTCAAAATGTGGGAGATCTATATACGCCCAACCCTTTATCTAACAACAAAATTATCTTTCTTTACAGACTAAAATGAAAAAATTGCAAATTTAAAATGTGGGAAACCTTATATATATATATATATATATATATATATATATCTAATATATTATCATATATATATATATATATATATATTATATAATATATATATATATATATATATATATATATATTATATATATAAAATAATAATAATTAATCAATAACATAAACAAACTTTTAAATTTAATATGTTCAAACCAGAGCCAGATTACTAACTTTGGCTTGCGCCATATTAAATTTGGGATTATTAATCCCAAATATTATATATATCAATAACTTAAATGTACAATCAATTTCCTTAGGTACATCAATATTAAAGATGTAAAATGATGACAACCACAAATATGTAGCATTTAAGGGAGATATTTTATTTAAGTGGATGTTGCCATCGATGTAAAGGGAAACATTTCCTCCACTGTAGACTAATGCTGGAGCTCCTTTATTGATCTGCCAAAAAAAAACAAAAAAACTATATATATATTATATATATATATATATATATATTATATTATATATTATATATATAATATATCATTATATTATATATATATATATATGTAATACTATATATATTAATATATATATTTATACTATATATATATTAATATATTTCTTTTTCTTTCTTTCTTTTATCTACCTTTTTTTTCCAAAGATTGGGTAGTAAGGATGCCGCCAAAAAGCAATCGAATTTGATGCCACACATCCTTACCACGTCCTAAACGCACTTTGTTCTTCACCATCAAGTCTTCAGTCACTCCGACGCACTCTTTCGATCATAATACCAGCCATATATCTTCCCTTACAATTACTCAATAAACTTATTTCCCAATAATTTTCTTACAGTTATCAAAACTCTTCATCTCCCTTACCGTGTAATAAGCGGTAATTACCAGCTCTCCTCCGAATCCCCTTGGAACGTATACCTCCATTAAACGTTTTTATACACAACCTCCAAATCTATCAATCATCATCTCGCTCCGTTCATTATACATATTCACCATAATTTCATCTATACCCTGCAGATTTACCATTTTTTCAAATTTCGCACCTCATGCCCCCATTACTCCTCCTTTTGCTAATAACCCTCATCCCCAAAATTACCTTATTCCATTCTGCACCCATCAAAACCCACACACTTCACTCCTCAACCTCTTCATTACTATGCCAATATTATGTTAGATTTTCGAATGTGTTCTTTCCACACTCCCCTCACAATCATTTCATCAGTTCCAAAAACACCATCCCTATTCACTACTAATATTATATATATATATATAATATATATATTATATAATATATATATATATATAATATATATATATTATATTATTATATATATATATAATATATATAAATAATCAAAACCAAACTTTTTTTATTCGTCCGTACGATGGCGGTTGGCATGACGCAAATGCATCGAAACAATTAGTTTGGCATAACCTACCATTCTAATAAGGGCTCAAGAAGCCCCTATGGTCACTGATGGATAATTGCCAGGAAGGAGATTCGGGTTGGAGTTATAACAGATGGTGGAATTCCGCCATTGTTTTATAGCATTATGTCTTATATTTTTACTAACTTGAAGATTCTCCTAGCATTATTACATCAGCTCCGCTATAAATAAACACAAATGATGAATAAACATATATTCCGGAAAGACGTTAGACCGTAAGCATAACACCTTACTACGTTGAAAAACTCCACCGTAAGGGTGGCAGGTGTGGAAGCGGAAAAGCCCCCCGAAACTCCGCGTCCATTCCCTAAGATTATACAACCAAGTGCATGAAAGCCTCCTCAGAAGTTAGGCAAGGTTCGGGTCCTCAACAATTGGCGGTCCGGAGAAAAGCAAGAATAACCGGTTTTTGACCTGTACCCTCATCCATAGAGGAAAGAAGGCAAGATGAGCGTGTGATGCACACAGAGACAACAGCTCGATAGCCAGCATGATTCAGGAGGAGATTGGGAAGACTCTCAGAAAAGAGATCAGGAGAACGTAGGGTAGTACGCACAAAAAAAGGAGAAGGGACAAACTGGAGAACGGACGGGTAAGATGAACGGGATAAATAAATAATAAAAATGAAAATAAGAACCACATTGAAAAATAAAGAATAAGTACAATAATAAATAATAATCACATTATTAATTAATTAATAATATAATACATAATAATAATATAATAATAATATAATAATAATAATTACATAATTAATAATAATAATAATTAATTAATACCTTAATTTTTTTTTTTTCTTTAGTTATCAGAATTACAGGGATCTCCACAGCACACAAGAATGCTGCTAGACCGTGTTAGCAAGCTAACGACAGGGGAAATCCCTAACGAAACGAAAGAGAAACAAGGCTGAGATGGTTAGATCTTAACACGATGTTTCAGCTTCCAATAGGAAGGACAAAATGCGCAATCACTACGATAAATAGATGATTCGGATAAAGATGTGCTTGAAAGGCGATGCTGAAGAGGTAATAGTTAGCATGATCAGGAAAGAACTTTTTCTAAGGGGTTGAGATGGCAACGCAGATCACAAAGAGATGAACGACTTGTGAGAGAAACTGGAGGAGCAAATACTGGGCAGATCGGGGGGTTCTTCCCCGCGACATAAGAAATCCAATGGGTTGAATTGTAATGGACCCAGACGCAACGAGCAAGGACCATTCTCCACAGGAGGCAACTCCTTACCACTTGTATGAAGGACCACCGTCACAAGGACGGCTTTGACATTCCCGAAGCTTGGCACCACGCAGCATCTCCGACCCAACACGACTGCTAGCCAGAGAGGAAGCCCCGACGCAAAGAGGATGGAGAAATCTGTAGCAGGGAAATGGACCAGGCGTCACAGACAAGAGGACGGTTTGGGCACACGACATCCCGTGTGCGGCTGCCCTTTTGGCTTCCCCATCGGCCCTGTTCTTACCAGGAACAACCCACTGGAGGAACACAACAAGAACTCAATGTTGTGGTTTCTGCGCAGGTAAACAAGCAGGAGGACTATTGAATGGTACAGACCAAACGAGTTACCGGTGGATGACCGGTTCAAGCAACGATGGAGACGCCTCCGCGAATCTGAAGATGGATAAGTTACCCCACGCAGGGCCAAAGGCTAATGATCCTGTTCACCGCATGGAAATTGCTATTCAGTTAAGCTGAAAAAACAGACAAATATGGTGGTTTGGTGGTGGGAGACAGTGATGTCCGAAAACACAGCTGAAGCTCCCACACCTTCCTCCGTCTTGGAAAACTATCGGTGTAAACCGCCATAGAGTCGCTATGTACCTCACGCGTGAGACACAAAAGATTCCCTCAACCTGCACCGGGATCATGCCTCGACTTCACACAAAGACTGGATCCACTTGCAGAGAGAGGAGGCGGATAAAACACTGTGAATGGGTAGAGGTAAAATAATATTGCAGGAAGGTTAATTATTAAATTCAGTCGATGGAAAGCGAAGTGGATGAAGTACCCCAGTAAACGGCCAATAATTTTTGGTTGTGACGGACGAGCTCTAATATAGGTGTCAAGGCCGACGAAGTAGGAACCTGAAGACGGATGAACAGCGAGCACATGAGCTGCTCCCTCCGCAGGGATAGGGGCATCACCCCAGCCTCTACCTCCAGGCTCTCCCTCGGAAATACAAATAATAATAATAATAATAATAATAAATAAATAATAATTAAATATAATAATAATAATATAATACATAATATAATAATAATAATAAAAAATAATAATACCTGCATTATCTACAATCCACTTTAGCATCCTCTGCAAAGTAATATGACCACATGAGCTGCAAGTTTCGCCAAACGACTTTCTTGGCTATTTTCAAGAGATACAATTTCTGTATGTTTATTTATATATATTATATATATATTATATATATATATATAATATTATATATAGTATATATATATATAAATCTATATATATATATATATTATATATAATATATATTAATATATATAATATATATATAAAGCATCTACCTCCTTTACCCAAATTGGGAGTGAGGTGTGCAACACACACACCGGAAACAGAAAAGCAGTAGATGAACATGACGCAAGTCTAAAGGAAAGCCTCTCCCTACCGTCCCCTTATACCCTTAAGTTTGAGGTCAGCTCATCACAATAAAAAAAATCTAAGCAAGGGCTTCACAAGACTGCGACTGACTCTCACTGTGGTATCCCGTCAATTTAATGTTAATTCCTTGGGCCAGGAGTCCCACAATCACACTCCCTCACAAAACCCAGCTATTCACTCCTATTATGCACTTTTTTTTGCCACCTCTGTCAAACTCACCACTGATTCAATACACCTTTTCTTCGGTCTCCCAACTGGTCGATTCCCAGCACACTTACCACTATACATCCTCTTAACCAACCGACTATCATCCATCTTTTTCGTATGTCCAAACCATCTTAATAATATACTCTCGTTTATTCTGTCAATTCCGCCCTTCTTCACACCACACAACTCCCCAAAACGTTCAATCATCATTTTATCAATTCTTCTCACACCCCTAAGACTGTTCATCTGAACAGACTGCCCCTTTATATCTATTTTACACCAAAGTTTCACTACCATATATTAACATCGGTAACAACATATACCCTCATATAAAACCCTAGCGAAGACTTACTCCATTTGAATTTACCAAGGATTAAATTAGCTATCATAACTGGATACATACCAATCAAAACGTAAAATATTCGGCTACTGTAATATTTTTTTAACTTCCTACAAAAAAAAAACCTTTGTGTCTATTGTGTCTTCTAGTTTTTCTACCATTATGTGGTTCGGTTAAAGAAAAAAAATTTTAAAAATATTATGAAACAATTATAAAAATTATTAATGCTTACCCGAACATTTCTCTAATGAAGACTTAAATTTACTTCTTGAATTTTCATATTCAGCGAATATGATATTTGAAAATTTTTCAACTTTTTCTTTATACACTTTATGTACGTCTTTTTGTAGCAGTCTTTTCATCTCCAACACTGCCTACTATACTATATATATATATACTATATATTAATATATATTATATAATAATTATATATATATATATATATTATATATACCTATATAATATATAGTATATTATATATATATATCATATATATTATTATATATATATTATTATACTATATCCGACGACAACGCCAATAACAAAACAAACCGAAGGTCCAAAAAAAAAACCCACAACGGCAAAACGAACCAATTATATTTTAAAAAATAATAATCAATAATAATTAAATAATTGTTTTTGATGTGTGCGAGATCTGAGAGTTTGAAGAGGATTTGGTAGAAAGTTTATCAGAGGTGTATAAAGGAGGGATTTGATAGTAAATGTAGCTAAGAGCAGTTCGATACGGATCCTCGCTTGGACTCTGCATGTGTGAAGTCACTGTTGGATGATCAAAAGTATTTGAGTTTAAATATTTAGGATATACTCTTATGGGTCAATGAAAAAGAGAATGAAAAGGGAATGGATGGTGCAGAATGTAGTAGGAAAATTGTGAATTGTAGGAAGGTGGCTGGTGCAATTAGCTCCTTGGTGGATGTAAAGGAACTAAGTCTGGAGTGCGCTAGGTTTTGCACGATGGTATGTTGCTACCTGTCTTAATGTATAGTAGTGAAACTATGGTATGGAATAAAAGGTATAAATCTAAGATAAATGTGTTCAGATGGACAATCTTAGAGGCGTGTTAGGTGAGAAGAATTGATAAAAGCAGGAATGATCGCAGTAGGGAGTGGTGTGGTGTGAAGAAAGGTGTACTTGAAAGAATAAACGACAGTAGAGAGAAATGGTTTGGTCATATGAAAAGGATGGATGATAGTCGATTGGTAAGTGTGCTGGGAATCGTCCGTCTGGGAGTCGGTAGAGGAATGTCTGAAGGAAAGAAATGTGTTTGGCAGAGGCGAGAAGAAAGGTGCATTTTAAGAATGAATGTCGAGGTTTTTATGGTTGACAAGATGCCACAGTGAAATTCCGTCGAGGTCTCATGAAGCCTTAGTGTGATTTTTTTCTGACTGCGATGAGTTCTCACTCAAGAGTATTTGGGGAGACGGTAAGAGGGGGGGGCGGGCATTTCTTTTCAACTTACGTTATGTTTCCTATTTTTCTATTTCCGGTGTATGCTGCGCACCTCACCTGTAATTTGGGGAAAGGAGGATACTTTATGGAACTTTCGTATAGTAATACTTAAAAATAATTTACCCAAAACTTACAAACCACCTTTCATAAATATTTTCAATGTAAGAAACTTACAAATTATCCCTTACCTGGAAAATTTTTAACCCACACCATATATATAAAATTATAATATCTAATATATATATATATATATATATATATATATATTTAATATATAATATATATATATATATATATATATAGTATATAATATATATATATATATAATATATATATATATATATTATATATATAATATTTATATAAAAAATTAATTAATTCAGTAATTCAAAACTAAAAAATTCTTTTGACAACAACAATCATGATGATAATGATTAATTGTAATAATAATAAATAATAATAATCAATAATAATAATAATAATAATAATAATAATAACAATCATAATGAAATGATAATAATAATAATAAATAATAATAATAATAATAATAATAATAATAATAAAATAATAATTAATTAATAATAATAATAATAATAATTGTTACAATAAAATGCATGGTTGCACAGAATTTATTTTTTAAGATTGAATAATAGGATTTAACAATAATAATATATATATAATATATATATATATTATATTATATATTGATATATATATATTATATATATATATATATATATATAATATATATATATATATATATATATATATATATATATATATATATATATATATATATATATATATATATATATACCTTTGCCGATTCTTCAGGAAGACCCATGCTTAAATGAGGGTATTTGTTTATTATTGCATGAGCAACATTTGCATACTGATGGCCAATGAACCTAATATATATATATATATAAAATTTGTCTTCTATTAAATATATATATATATATATATTATATATATATATATTATATATATATATATATATATATATATAACACATAACCATATATATATAATAATTATACACTAATATCATACAAAATTATCATACACAAATATCTCTATATCAATGTACCTATATATATATATATATATATATATATACAAAATTTGTCTTCTATTAAATTCATATTTTGTGATTTTATTTTCAACATTTTTGGACTATTTTGTTCAGTAAATTTTATTGAAATGAAGAAGCTTTATTCTCTAAACAATTTATATTATATTTTGTGAATAGTAGATGTGGGAGGGTGGGTAATTGTTATAATATGGAAAAACACTACAACCTGAAACATCTGTTGTTCCATATTAATTTATATAATTGTTTTAAGTATATTATAAAAATAATTCATTCCAAGCAAATTTTTTAGTAAGTAATTTTAAAATAGAAAAAATGTATTTTACAAATTTGTACTTACCTTATATTCTTTTGGTAAAAGCTGTCATATATTTTTGTCAAGAACTGACTTTTCAATGATTTATTTAATAATTGCTGACTGGCTAGAAGAGAATTTTCATGAATGTGAGGCAACTGATATGTAGTGTACACATTATTTGACTGATTTTCAAAGAAAACTACTTTCTCAGAAGACTGAGACTGAATAGTTTATAAAATGCATCATTTGACGTCATTGCATTCTGACGCTCTAATGTTTCACTGCATGCTACATCATTTTTTATTACTTCATTATTTTTTTCGTCATCCACTGATCCATAATCAAAATTGGCACTATGAAGCAATGAATTGTTTTTTTCTTCTTCATTTTTCAAATATTTTTCATTATTTTCATTATCATTCAAAGATATACTGTTATAATCAGTCATAGAAACTTGTAGATTTATACTCGATTTATTTTCTGCTACTTTTATCGTACTATCTGAATCTTCCTCTTCCTCTTCACATATTCTGAAAAGCTTTGATTCAACATGTTCAACATCATTCCAATCACAATCTACATATGATTGAAATTCATTATCAAAATATTGAATAAAAATATTTGCATGTTTTAACTCTCTACACAGCACAGAGTTAACATCCTCTTTATTTGGGACATTTATTTCTTATATAAAAGCTCAAACCAGAAAAAACCAAATAAAACCAAATAAAACCAAATAAAACCAAATAAAACCAAATAAAACCAAATAAAACCAAATAAAACCAAATAAAACCAAAAAAAATATCATACTCTCACTAATAAAAAAAAAACCTTCAAAGTATAAGAAAAGTAATCAAAAAAAATATATCTAAAATAGATAATAAAATCAAAATAAAAAAAAATTGATGCAATAAGAATAATATATAATAAACAAAGAAACATAGAAAATAAAATAATATAATATAATATTAACCTATACTATATTACTAAAATAAACTCATATAACCAACTAAAAAAAACCTCATACTGTGGACAACCAAATACAAGTTACCTATAATACCAAATAAAACCCCAAAACAATTAGTATTGTCTCCTATACAGACAGACATATATCACTTATATAAAAGCTGCAGATAACAAGATGAATTAAGCACAAATTAATATATCAAAAAAACATAAATGTTAAGATATATAGAGTTAAAGCAGATTAAAAACTTAATATGCTTCATTATCTAAGTAGTATAAACTACCACAAAAACCTCTTCCAATCCTGATATGCTCCGCTACCATAAAATTGCCAAAAAATATAATTGAAAAATAAGAATATTAATACAGACATTTAAATTAATGCCAAAAATAATAATCACACAATCAGTTTTCACGTCTACATGGTAAGAGGTAGAGTTTCATCATACTCGGTAATGATAGTGAAACAATATAAGAATGATTGATTTAAATCTAAACAACTCTAAGATAATCTGCATCTAACAAAATCAGACAAAATAAATGCACCCATATATAGACTGACATTAAGAAGCAAGAAACAATAACAATAGATAAATCAACCAAAGAACATTGTCTCAACTTCATACAATACCTAAACAAATATGAAATCAAATATCACCGATATATCCACTTATACATCATAAAACAATACATACCTTCACTTCAAAGGAATTCTCACATCAGTACCACTATTCATAGGACGTTGAACATCAGACGCTTTAATCTATGTTAAAATTAAGTGTACTAACTAAAGTTTAATAATTTCTTGTCAAACTAGAATTTTCAAATTTCTGTCTAAAGCTTGCTTAAATTAATAAGCCTACTCAAAATATTAAGTCTATAATTATTATACCAATCTTAAAATTCCTCAGTAAACACTGAATCAAAAATAAATAAGCATTGAAAAAAATATTACACAATACATATCACTGAAAACATAGATAGATAATATTATTAATACTTTAAAAACTTGTTTGGATCAAAAATTCATATTTGATATATTTCTATGACCATTATCTCTGGCCTTAAATTAATTGAAAAAACTGAAAATAATTTACAAATTAAACTAACTTGTATTATAATTTTTTACCTATCACAATTAAATATAATTTAATAAAAATAAACTTTAAGTCTCGTAACATACTATAATATCTAAATTAATGCTGAGCAATAAGGTAATATATTTATTTTAGCTGGACATAATATCATTTTAAAATAATGACTCAAACCCAAATTTTTAAAAATCACTTAGGCTTCTCTACCCATTTTCATAAATTTTTTTGAGAATAACTGGAAAGAATGTTACATACCAACAAAACCTTACTAATTCTGATATAGCCTTGCTAAATAATTGCCAATAATTTTAGAGTCATAATTAAAACAAATAATTTTATAAATCACTACCAACTCACTCACTCACAAAAACCCAAATGTACCTTTTAAGGAGATTCAAAAATAATTGTAGCGTGCATATGTTGAAAATAGAATTTATACCATTATATTCTAGAAATCACCAAAATAAATGACCCTCTTAGAATGAAATATAAGAAACAGACACTACATTAGTCAAATCACACGAAGCAAATTTTCTCAACTTCATTAACAATAAAAAACCATAACAAAACTGGAATCACAATAATCCATAATTTGATGTAGCTACTCACTACCTAATACCTATAGAACTACATCCCAAACATATCTTAAGACAACCTCACCAGGAGCAGTTATATCCTAATGTCATTGTGAATTAACTAAAAAAGGTTTAATTTCATTTCAACTAGAATTTACAACAATTCTAGTAAGCTTGAAAAAAACATATAATTATAAAGGCAAAACATACACAAATCTAATTATAGTCATAATTAAAATTACTCCAATAAACTTCATCAAGATAAACAAATGATGAACAAAAAAATAAGCAAACTCGAAAAAATTATTAACCAATACCATATTCACTGAGAAAACACTAGTTAGAGTATTTACTATACTCTATAAAAAATAACTCACTCGGTCTAATCTAGATATAGCAATCACAAATTTAATGCACCTTTATCACTGACAAAAAACTTAACCGTATATTGACTGACACTTATATTCAGCATAATATCTAAACTATATGTAACAAATATATAAAATTTTTTTAAAACTCCATTCCACCATAATCAAATTTCATAAATAATAAAACATAATAGTCTCTACTAATATAATTCTAATAATGACTGGAGCAAATAGGAAAATATTAATTTTGACGGCAATATATCTCATTTTAAAAAATTATGACTCAACCCACAATATATTAAAATCACTTGCTTATTTACACAACATATCATCATACCCAATTTTTAATTGAGAATACTGGAAAAAAGTGTTCAACATACCAACACAACTCAATAATCAATGATATGACTGCTAATAATCTGCCAATATATTAGTCATAATAAAAACAATATTTTATAAATCATACTCACTCCTTGTACCTTTTAAGGGAGATTCAATATTGTAAGCGTGCATATGTGAATTGAATTTAATTACATTAATAATTCTAGAAATCACAAAATAAATGCACCCTTTAGATGAATTAGAACAGCATACATAGTCAATCACAGCAAATTTCTCAACTTCATACAATCCTAACAATGGAATCAAATATCCTTTGATGTACTACTACTACCTTCCTTTAGAATTCCACTATCTAGAACATCAGGAGCTTTATCTATGTCATTGTGGTCTACTAAAGGTTTAATTTCTTTCAA
>JABUQX010069100.1:5000-40381 GCA_015478945.1 Trachelipus rathkii
AGTTATACCTTAATATAAAGTGCAATTGAATACAAGTAGAATGAAATACGTGTAAGGGCAGATGATTATATCCGAGAATATAATATAAATTTAATAATATATGTAACATTGTAACAAATAGATTGTGAGAAAATAATATAATATACTATCAGAGAAAGTTAAAACAAAAACATGATTTAATTAACAATATTGTAATTTTAAACCATGAAACTTCTATAAGCAAGTGCTAAAATACCAGCAGGAGAGAAAGAACCAAGATACAATGTGGAAGATTAAGGGAAGCTTGATAAATGTCAACAAGGCTAAATTGACCGATGCTTCTTATCGGGCCAGTAGGGTTGAATCAGATATGGATGATGATGTGATCAATAAGTATGGAATGTGATAGTCAAGAATCCTCTGTAAAAGATTTTGCTTCCCTGTGGATTGACCTACCGCAGAGTATCGACAACCAAGTGAAATCAATAGTGTAAAATATAAAATAGTAGGAATTTGCAAGGAGTGTTGTTGAGCTGCTCTCTTCATCCGCTTTTATTAGATTTTGCAAGTGATGCGTCATTTTGAGAGGTTGATAAAGAATTTAAGGTTGGTGTTATTTTAGGAGGAAAAGATAGGTAGGAAGGAAAATAGTAGTTTTGAGGATAAAGGATCTGGGAATGGGAGCTCTATAGAGGTCTTCTGTTTAATATTAAGCTGTCAGCACTTGAACTCTCGTATGATTTTTGACTGATGACGATAGTAATATATCTGATAGAGATGTGAGTTATAATATTAATGATAAATGAACTTATGTTAATGAGATAGTGATTTGTGATTTGGTAATTGCAATTAATTAGCAATGTGTCAAATTTAGAAAGCCGCTGAGTACTATTCTTCTATGTAAAGTCAGATTATTTAGTATTAATTAATGTGGACTGATCTCCTAGCATCATTATTTCTTATGATAGTCTTTACAAACAATTTTTAATACGAGTATACACTTATCAATAAATTTAGAATTAATTTCAATCGATATATTAATGTTCTTACTACTCAATATAAAAATTATTTTAAAAAGGTCAAGTTAATTGTGGATTAAGTGTGAAATGATAACGTGTAGTTGTATTTTAGGGGTTTATATGTTATTTATTTTAACTAACGGCAATTAGTAAGACATACTGATTCTATCTAGAAAAGTCTTTTATTAATGTTAATTATTTATATAGTAAGCAGGACATAAACCTATCATAATTACGTACTTAGTATTTTAAACATATTCATTAATTAAATTTATCTATTAGTTATTTTTTAATGTACATTTAATTTGTCAATCTTTATTTGTAGTTGTTCGTGATGACAAAGAGAGTTTTAATATAATGTAGTGTACAATCAAAGTAATTCAAAATACGGACAGCTCGAATCTAATAGTGGGGTCAACCAACTCCCCTTCCGTTCACTCCAACAGAATGACATTGACTATTAATATGATTTACATTATATTATATATATCATATATATAATAATATTATATAATACTATAATATATACTATATTATATATATTATATATATATTATATATAATATTATATAATAAGTATATATATTATATAATATAATATATTACTATTATATATAATATAAGGATGAGCATTTATTCTGTCCCTTTGTGTTGGGAATACTGATAATGAATAATGATAATATTTTAAGATTTGGGTTAAGTGATTAAAGTTCTAACAAAACTTAATTATTTGTATGCGACATTCTGCCTCACCCATAATACTATTATTATCAATCTTGGAGAAATTTCTAAAAATAGGATTCTCTAATTGGTATGATTTGCAATTATATATTATGTATTATTATTATTATATATAATTTTAATTATAATTTAAGTTATATATTATAATTGGAAGCTAAATAATTAATTATATTCTTAATTAATTAATATTTAATATAATATTTATATTATTATTATATTATTTATTATTATATATTTATTAATTTATATTATTAATTATATTATTATTTAATATTATATTAATTATCTAATTATTATATTTAATATATTATATTATTATTATATAAATTATATTATATTATAATTTATATATATTTATTATAATACTAATAATATATTGGTGTCCCCATACCTGTGAGGGTATTGTGTAATAATATTCTGGGGAGACTGTATATCAACAGAAATATATGAAATTAAAAATGCATGTAACTAATAAGAAAGCACATTTTTAGAATATTTTTTTTTTTTTTTTTTTTTATTTTTAGAGGGGAAATGGGAGATAGGTGTCATTCGAGCGATGTAATGCCCCCATTTGGCATGCCCAATAGGGGTGTTACGTTGGAGCTTCAAATTTCTCTGCACGTCCTTGTAATTTGTTCGCCCTTTCGCGTTTCACTTCCACAGAGGGTAATAAAGTGTATCACTAACATGCTAAAGTGCCTGGTGAGCATGCTTAATTTTTTAATGCACAATTTCTTGTTTATAGAATCCTCCTCTTATTTTTTCTCCATCCAAATCTTTGAGATAGTATAATTTCAACCCCTCATTAGGAAATTCACGAATGATGTCTACTTTGAAAACATCTTTAGACCATCCTGCCTCATATCCATTACTAAATTGGTTATCCGATCTAGATACTCTTACACAATCATTCATTTTAACACCTGTATTATCTTTAATTTTACATGCTTTAAGACGTTGCAGAGCGGGAGGTTTTGTCTTTATCATTTCTACTGGAGTAGTTTTTATGTCTCTTTGAAAAGATCTGTTATAAGAGTAAGCCAAGTCCTGTAGTATATCAATGTACTTAAAGGTATTCATCTTAGTAAAGTACCTGTCCATTCGTTCTTTGGTAGTGCGTTGTACTCTTTCAACTATAGCAGCTTTATTTACAGAGAATGTGTTATAATAACCTATATCATACTCTATAATAATTTCTTGAAACTCTCTACCTAAAAATTCAAATCTTTTTTCTGTCCACATCACTTTAGGATATCTATTATCAGCCTCTATGATTTCTCTCACCGTTCCTCCGCACACGTGTATATAATTATATATCTACGCCTATTATCCAGCAAGGGACGGTAATAATTTATGCTTTTAAAACTTTTAAACCACCTCTTTCCTATTCTAAAACTTTTAGTAATACGTTGTCTATATATATAAGTGAAAAGTATGTATTCGATACCTATTATATACTTCATTAATTTACAGTAACCTATATAGTATAACTATAATTTATCATTTCATAGTTAAATATTCATAATGCCTATATAAACATTATGAGTTTTATTCGTGTATCGTGTGATAAATTTATTTCTATTATCATGGTTAATATTATGTATATAGATAGATTGTGACTTCTTTCCCTATTACTAAAGCTTTTTTTTTTCACCTTTTTTTTTATCAAATATGTGGATATAGACCTCTAAGACACTGGTAACCGTACTTCACATCAACTATGGTTTTACTTCATTCTAAGTTCTTCGAATAGCATCAAATTACAGTTATTTATGGATTTTTTTCCACATCTCAATAAAATTTCACTGTGTTCCGATCTACACATATTAGACTTGTCACATAGACTCGAAATGTATCACTGATAAAAACATTTAAATATATATAATATATAAATCATTTATAATTATTCAACCTATTAATGGCGATGCAATGTAATAAGTGGTTTTTATTAAATTATTATTATGATTTTATTACATTCATATAATATATATATATATATATATATATATATATTATATAATATATATATATATTATATATATTACTTATATATATATATTATATTATATAGTATATTATATATTATATATATTATAATATTATTTTAATATATAAATTTATAATATATATATATTATATATAATATATATATATATATATATATATGATTTATATATATATTTAGCTTATATATATATATAGATATATATATAATATATATATTATACCTATATATAGGTATATATATAAGTATAGTATATCTCATTTCTTTCATTTATATCTTTCTACATCTTCTCTCTTATTTTAGTCATCCTATCAAAGATTGTAGGGGTAATGGTCAGTCAGTCATAGTACAATAGCAATTAGTGTGAAAATGAAAAAGTGATAGTTAGGAGAACATGACAAACGATCGATAAAAGAAATAGACCCAAGCCTTACCGTGCCCCCGTCTTAGTTACTATTTAATTTAGTGAGGTAGCTCGTCTAAACAACGTGAACCACAGAAAATCGACCCTACAGATCATACATTAGGTAAACCTATATAAGTACTATAATATTATATTATACTAGGGCTTAGATACGGATCACCTTCACTATGTAAAGATTCGATCAAATGTATTAGTGGTTCATATATACTATTACACCTCATGACTACCAGAATGATAGGTCTACATTAATACCATCTATAGTACTAATACTCATATATTAACAAAAGCTATCACGCCTATTCTCTCTATCTATCACGCTAACCTTATATTCTTACGCTTACTTGCTAAACTCTACGATTATTCATTCATCATGCTTCAGTAACATATCACGTTCCACGTAACTCTCAATCTCATAACTTTCTCTTCGGCTCTACTATATATATATCACTCACTGCATAGTCGTGATATATATCTCCTCAACACACTCTCCACTATTAAATCCATCAGCGCTTTGAACCAGCAGGTGTGTGTGCTCTTCGATTCATCCTTTCGCGGAGCAATAGCAGAAACCGAGGAACCGTACCATCTCGGCAATCACTACCTTAATACAAATTAATTACTAACATGTTCACAAATACTGTCCCTTATTTCATTCACACCACACAACTCTCTAATACGTTTCATATTTCTCACTTATAATTAAAATCTCTTAATATTTCTACACTCACTATGTCTTGTCCATACTATAATAGTATTGTCAAACAATATATGTTTAAAATCGCTTGTAAATACACATTGAACTCTAGATGAGATCATAGCTTCTCTCATTACACCTAGTATTACCACTATGTTTACGATAACTACCATTTATTCATACTATTCAGCGAAACAAAGTTATTATTATCATCCACATTAAGGAATACATTGTTAGAGAGCACTTGGCATAGGCGCAATTCAAGTCAGTTAATCTTCTTGTTAGCACTCTCAAAGAACAGAAAGATAATTATATTATTAGCTTGTCAAAACATGTTTTCCTGTCGCACTACATACATACTCAACAAAGAAACCTATTCTTAATTTGTGTTTCCTATATTATAGATTTTTTTTCCACAAAGGCCCTCTCTCCGTCACTCTCATGAACTTTTTTTTTATTTTCCTAAATTTCTCTATATATACTAACAAAACATAACCCTTATTTAATATAATATACTATAATATATTTATAATAAATACTCAGACTACTTTTGTTCTAGCTGCTCTCTCATACATCTAACATATAACTTTCATACACTATGAAGTATGCTAGTCCTGCTCAACTTATAACACATATCCATATATAATAACCTTAATCACTCTTATATCATCGATTTACTTTCAGATCACTCCTTCTACTTTTACTCACATATATAGGCTACTAGCCCAAATCTCTTCTCATACCAATCAATTACTCAATATACTATCTCTTCTGACTTTTGACACACAGAACCTAAAATCTATTACCTGATTACACAATTAGGTAGTGATAAATAGTGACTATCACCTATCATCACTCTATCTACCATAATTCTCTACCATCATATCTAAGACACCATTTAATACCATTTCCTGCCATCCCTAACTCGAATTCTTTCATAACCTATACCATCTATAATACACATTAATGAATATAACCAAGGAGAAATATAAACAACCCTGTCTTTTTTTCCAGAGTAGAATACTTTATACCTCCACGGGTATACCCTCTTAATATTAATATTTTCTTATAAGTCATCTCCAATCACCTAATTGAATGAACGATTCTATTTATTCTTAACACACGCTTCAAGCTA
Organism: Trachelipus rathkii; assembly: GCA_015478945.1. NCBI lineage: Eukaryota > Metazoa > Arthropoda > Malacostraca > Isopoda > Trachelipodidae > Trachelipus > Trachelipus rathkii. Next base: position 10,998 of record JABUQX010069100.1, read on the forward strand.
ATAGTCATACTATATCTTTTGATTCTCACTATTATCAGAATAACCTACCATCCAATCAACCATATTCATATCACTAATACCATGTCTAATAAATCGTATTACTCATATTAACTCTATCATGATACGGCCTGTTGTAAAATCGTACTAACATGATAATAACGCTCATCATAAGTGAATTAATTTAAAGTACTGCGGTCTTCGCTTGCGTCTAACGCGTCTATTTCTTTGTACTCCTCAACCGTCATTATATGTAGTGCATCATTGTGAGTAATATCAAAAAGTTTTGATCACACACCTCCTCTCTAATACATCGATAAATATATTAAAATTATATTCACCTTTGTATAGAAGCTTATTTAATTCATTGCACCGCATAAATTTTAATTCTACTTCTTAAGTAATCACTACATTGAACGTTCAACTCTATTCGTACTGCAAAAGAATAACCCAGATATTTATTATGCCTCATAAGTATATTCATTCTCAACTACTAAAAACAACATTACATTTTATTTATGATAGTAACATTTCATACTGCTATAGTTATATATTTATATTACATTTACTTCTTTCAAGGCAAAGTATGATAGAAATGTTTTATATTGTGTAAATAAAAGACTATTAATTATATTTATTTTATAATGAAAAAATATACAATGGTATAATACCTCTAAAAGAAAAATTTTGAAGATAAAATATTTTTAATACATTTGATTGAATTGTTATTTGTGACTGTTAATTTATAATATAATTTTTATAAATGTTACTAATTAATAATTATTAGCGCACAAATAGAATAGTATTTTTACATATAAGTTGTGTAAATGATAGATTGAAGGTGTATAGAGATTCAAGTGACGGTATATCTACAGAATCTGTAGGTATTGACAATTGCTCTATTTTTATTTAGAAAATACCATCAGTTAATTACGGTTAAATTGAACTAAGCTATTTAAGCCTTTTTCTAAGTCATCCTACTTATATTACTCATGTTTTTAATTCCTTTTTTATGACATTATCTACTTATATTTTAGCAATAAATGTATATGTATATATATTAACAAAATTATAATTATATTTATTCAAATTTTAATTATTTTTATTTGTGTAATAGCAAAGAGTATTATTTTGTAAGTTTTACCATTTGAATCTATCTCCTTTATTGTAAATATATTTAGTATAATATTTCTTCTTTACGTACAGTCCATTTATCTTTATCAAATACATACTCATGCGGGTGTAATAGTAGCAAGATTTCATAGTGCGTTCTAATAATAAGACCGCGTTTCTATATACGTAGGTGAACTAGACTTAATAATTATATATATTATATATTATTATAGTATATATATATATATATATATTATATATATTAATATATTATAATTATTAATAATATTAATATTAATTTATATATATATATATTTAATATAATATAACTATATATATTATTAATATTATTATATAATTATATATTAATAATATAATATATATTATATATTAATATTTATTATATTATATATATATATATATAATATATTATCATATATAACATTATTATTATATTATTTATTAGTAAATAAGTTGCCCCCCTTGTTTTCTGTTCAACGAGCCCGCTTTTATGATCTATTTGACAATTTTAAAATCACGTTGCTATACGGAAATCCATAAAAAAAACCATATAGTTTATACTCAGTTTCGATGAACTAATAATGTGTAATGTTCAAGGGATCATTTGCTCTATTTTATGAATAATTATAATGGTAAATAAAAATCCTTCTCTACAAAATATCTACCAAAAATGTTACACATTTCCAAACTATAACTATAATGAAGTACAAATTAAAGACAGATGGCAATACAAAAAATATTTACTTCAAACTCCATATAAAATTTATTATCTGAACTTGATTATAAATATTAATATTTTTATCATATATATACTAAAATTATTCTATTGTTATTTATATAAGATCAAAATTTAAAGTGAATCCTTCGAAATATAAAATTAGTTATAATTTTATGTTGTAATTTTATAGAGAAGAATATCTATATTTATATATGATACATATTAAATTGTGTAGTTAGCGTGGATAATATTGAGTGTTTAATTATACTATAATTACATTTTCTTCAACATAATCTTATTATTGAAAATTTTTTGGATATAATCATAAACGAAATTACAGCGAGTGTTGACTTTGTTAGCATAAAAATTTTACTTAATTATTATTCCTTCAACGCTAAAGGTTAAAGGAACAAGTATTCTTAAACGATTTGAAAAAAATTTTAATCCTTTAACTAAGAATGTTTATCATACAAAGTCTTAATGATTAAAGCCCAACATTTTCTTTAAAAGGAAATTAAAAAAAATAAACACTTATCTTGTTTAATATACATAACTTAATTAACAGTTTATTAGATATAAAAATTCAGGTAAAAATATAATTTTTTTATTTGTACAAAAAACACAGACTATTCAAGAGTAATATTGAATTTTAAAGGTATGTATGAAAAATCTAAGCAATTTTATTAATAAGTATTTTTTTTGGTACTTAAAATTTTTTGATCCTGCTTATGAAACCGACTCATAGAGCAAGTTTATAAGTAAATTTTAAAAATAAGATAGCGCTTTTCAGCTCCCTGAATTATTTTTCATAAAATTTTTAATAAATAATAATTGTATTAATATATTTATATATAATACGTGCTATATATATATATATATATTATATATATATATATATATATATATTATATATATATATATTACTATGTAATAACATGAGGCGACTTATAATAGTATTTTATACATTTTCAAAATTTTTTAATTTATTTCATAGAATAATTTATCTCTTTTTCTCCTCAAACATTTTAGTGTCTTATCTATAATTTACATAATATATATTTTACCAATTGATTCTCTGCCATTATATACCATACACTCATCTTTATTCCTTTCTCTTTATCTTTTATATTGTTCATATATCTGCATGTATATTTCATTTGAATTTTACAAGAGCTCAATAAAATCATCTTTGAATCTATAGTGGATACTAATGATACTATAATAAATTTGTTGATGTTTATACAAGATTTATGAATAACTATGTTCTTTATATATTTCGAGTGTTTGCGATATAATATACTGTTTTTTATCTGCTCCAAATAGAGAGTTGTTTTTTGAGTGGAGGAAACCCTATTTATCGTGATAGCATTTATATATTTATGATACATATATATGAGAGCTCAGATAGTATACTCAATAATATGTAATATGATATATTTAATGAATTGAATTATGGAATATTATTATAGGAATGTTTTATTTATTGCCTTTATTATGATAAGTAGGGATTTATTTATTGATATATAAGTATTATAATATAAATTTATGCTTTTTTGAGTGTAAGTACATGAAATACTTTAAAAGACGTTAACTAGTATTAAGTATGCCAAAATTATTAAAACAATATACGTTTATCTTTGTGACTATTGTACTATAATAAGAAGTATTAGTTATGTACTTAGTAATTACTTGACTTCTCCTCACTTTATTATAAATATATACACCATAATAATAGAAGTATTTAATTAACACTGTTTATTGACTTTCTCACTTGAGTGTGATAAGTTATTGTTTATCATACTCAAAAGTCTTTCAGTACATTAAGACTTGTATTCATCTGTCTATGGGAATATAGAAATACTCATACTGGATTTCATCGTGTGATTAAAGATAGAATCATGGCGTTCTTTAAGTACAAATCTAATATTGTTTGTGTTGAGATAACACATATCAATTCATGTATGATACTATCTAGACTATTATTTGAGTAGTTCTTCAGTTGTTTTGAAACAACAAGCAAAGGAAAAAAGAATTATCATGTTTCTGCGTGTTTGGAGATATTGTCAAAATAAAAGGGGCAAATGTTTGAAATAATATTATTTATATTATATTATATACTAATATATATATATATATATATTATATATATATATACTATAGTATATTATATATATATATATATATATATATATATATATATATTATATATTATATATTATAGTATATATTTTTTTTAGGAATAAATAATGATATAAAATAAATTTAATTGTACATTTGTAATTAAACGTAATTAAAATTTACATTTACAAAACATATATTTAAAATAATATTATCAATTACAGAAAAAATAAAATAAAAAATAAAAAAAAAAAAATAAAAAAAAAAAAAAAAATTCTAACCATTATAAATATAAATTTCATTAGAAAATATATATAAATAGTAAAAACTCAAACCAGAATATAAAATTATTTAGAATAATTAAATAAATAATATTAATAAATGTGAAATTTGTAAATTTCTAATTTTATAAGAAAGGTAATGTCTTCTGTTATGAATATACTATACTATATAATAATATAGTACGAATTTCGATATTTGTAAATAAGGAAATATTTACTGATACATTTATAGCTGCAATTAGAATATTTAAATAATTTATTATTGTATTTTCTTCTAAAGAGTGGTATCTATATCAATTTATATATATAGTATAGAGCTAAAGGCTGAAGGTGATATATACATGATATCTATATATAAATAAAGTTTATATTCACTCAATAATTAAATATTTATCATGTGTATTTCTTATTTCCGTATTGTTAATTTTGTACTTATATAGTATATATATATGCCAAATATATATTATATATTAATAATACTATTTATAATATATTACTAGCCTGAAAGCCTAAACATTCAGAGGCCAATCCTACTATTCATATATACTAGTATTCATGCATATAGCTATCTATCTTATCTATCTAATCTAATCTTTATTCAATACTTCCTTCTTCTATTATCTATCTATACTTCTATTCTCTCTCTCTCACTATTCCCTCTCTTTATTTTTTGATATATAATACATATAATATTATATATATATATTCATACTTCTTCTACTCTTCATTCTCTCTCTTCTTATATATTGATATATATATATATTATATATATATATATACTATAATTATATTATAATATACATAAATATATTAGTATATATATATATATTTTTATATATATACTAGTGATTTATAACCATATTATTATACCCTATTATGATATGATACATCACGGCTGAGCCCCTTTTCAGGTAAGGTGAGGTGTCAGGTGAAAATTAAAAATAAGCTGGTTCATATTCTATTGTGAAAAGGATATCCTAATCTGCATAATCTCTACAGTGTGCGCAAGACGTATGTGATTTTATAAAGTAGAGTAAAGAATATTAATATATACAGTATGGATATAAAAACAGAAAGATGTGCAATGATAATATAGAGTTCCACAGAACAGAAGTTAGGTACTGTTGTAAAAGATAAGTGAAGTACATATACCATACATAACCTAGAACGAGTCTGTGGGAATTTTCATAATGTAATTATATTTATTTATAGTTATAGTGTTATTATATATTATATTATAGTGACAAAATTAATTATACGAGGCATTATAGGTACATTTATCCTTGTATTTGACGTAAGGTATATATAATTGCGACGCAATTGGAGGTGGAATGTACGATAGTTATCCTAGGTACCAACTCTCTACTTGAAGCATATACTACCCTAGTTTGTTATATTATACTACTATATAGAAAAATGAGTGAATTATAGTGATGTTCCAACGTCAACGATAGCTTATATATCGCAGAGATAGAGGGTCAAGATGTCTGAATATAGGTGGACAGTTTTAATTAGTCCTTTAGCTTTAGACTCCAACTCTATCCAATAGAAGGGTGGATGACCGGAGACCTCCTCTCCAGTATGTGAGAAACTAGTTTTATCTCCTGTGGCGCTTATCTTACTCAGATAATAAGAGCCGAATAAGATCAAAGATAAGTGTAAATGTGCACGCGCCAGCTCCTCAAATTCACACACTAATTGTTAGTTTGGATTATCCTAATGAATATTTAATGTCTCAAACCATAATTTGATAATAATAAAAATATTATGAATATATCATTACTTTAGCTGTAGAAAGATAAGTGTTTGATTCCATGTAGTTCATTATGTGTTAAGATGATATAGATAAATTATCTCTGTAACAGTACTGAAACTGTAAACTCCAGTATATTTCTTAGTGAATGGTCCATACCTAATAGCTGAACTCCGTTATGAAATATTTAGGTTTTCTCAGATCATAATTTTTTTTAGTTTAGTAAAAATCTGAGATTCAGACTTCATCTTTTTTTTTCCTTTATATTTTTAAATATATAATTAGAAAAATATCTTTCGTATGATCTGATAGATTGACCTGTTTAATTATAGTTGTCGTATCAGGTGTGAGAGAAAATATTTTTGATTTATGAATAAAAAATTACAAACAATTATTAAGAAATTTTTATGGAACGATAATTTTGTGTTTGTTTTTGTGATGTAGAGTGTGTATGTATAATATTGGATATATTTTTGTGTTTTTCTATATATATAAAGATTGATAATTTTCACAGGTTGTTGGTGGGCCCACTCTGCGTTATGTGAAATAAATTTATCGCCATCCTAGGTGGGCTAAGTAATAGAACTCGGGAAAACTGTCTGAAGTCGAGAAATGTTAAGCAGAATTTTTCACTCTACAAAGGAATGCAAGAAAAGAGGGAGCAGATTGAAATCTGCAGCGCTAGTGCGATCAAGAATAGAGAGATAGTTTGGCAGTTTCCGGCGATAATATAGTATGAAGTGAATCAAGATGTTATATGATAAGTACATACTGAAGGAGATATCGTATTTGATGTAAAAAGTAAGTAATAATAAAGTTGGAGATAAAATATAAATACAGAATAACTCTTATGTAGTAGTAACACCTAACAATTACAGGAAGGAGGATAGATAATAGTAATATCGCTCAATCAATACGATATGCTGATAATGGATATGCGTGATCACTCACTAGAGAGAAAACTTGACATTGGTAAGCAAGTAAGGGGTATGAGGATAAACCAAAGGAAGGTATGAGTCTATAGATGATAGTAAGCGACGCAATTAGCCATAATACTATCGATTCTAATAAAGTCATTTGTGAATTATAAGTTAGAGTGTCCAAACCCATAACTACTCAAATAGATCTACTACATTAATAAGTCTACTATAAAGTAGGCTCGGAAAGGACCATAATTAAGATTAAGATAGGATACCGTAATGCTCACCCAGTTGAGCTAGAGCGTCGAAAGGCTCTCATAAACTTAGTGAATGATTATCATAAAAGAATGGGAATGTAGATCATTCAGTCACAGTAATGTGAATTACCAGGAAATGATAGAGTTAATAGAAAGAGTTTTTCAAAATGATCTTAGATAGAATCATCAATGAAATCACCTATAGTGGACTGAAATTAGTTAGTAATAGAAGGATCAGTAAGCGGCTTGCCTTTATATTCGTGGATTTAGGTTATGTGACTCTTTATACAGCGCCGCTTTCCGTCATGAGTGAATATGTACATAAGTATTGTAGGCATAGAGAGTATGATATATGATGTGAACGAGGACAGGTGGGCCTAGACTGGTAAGTCACACTCTCACTTATAACACGTATATATATAGTGGGTAGGTAATGCCATCTACGTAGGCCACTTAGTACTTCCTGACACTCATAAGATCTCTCGAAGTAATTCACTATATGCACTCTCGATCATGTAATCATAGCTAGCTGTAATCGCGGAAGATAAGAAGCATATCTTGTCTGAAGCTGAGAGGGAGCAAGCAAGCAGGAGGAGGGATGCGGAATCGTCCAGGGATAGAATTAAGATGGATAAAGAGGCCCGAAGAGATTAGCCTTTTCAGTAGGAGAGTTAGCTACATAGAACCGCAGAGCGAATAAGTGGAGGAAAGGCAGATTTACAAAAAGTTGTTTAGAGATGTTTTTTGGGAGAAAGCCAGAAATTTTTATCAGTGGGAGAGCCAAGTAGGTTGTTCGCACTTTCTTTAAGTGAAAACGGGCTCGCGCTTAGGCTGTCGAATAATAGCTCTGGCAAATCATCTGATATATTTCTGTAACGCCACGAATTGGAATAATACCAGATAAGAGTGATAGGAGAACATGGAGTTTTTTTCTTCGTTTAGCTCACCGACTAAAAGGTTACATTATGTATTTCTCTGTTACATTCGGAAGCGAGTATAGCAATCAAGTTAAACGCCATCGAACTAATTGAAGCATTTTTTGTGGTGATAAAAAGATTTATAAGTTGAAGAATGGAATGAACCTCGCGCTCTCATTAGCCCTCCGACCGTATTACGGCTCCACGTTCTATCTAGAGATTGTTGAAACCGAAGCGTCCTCCATACAAAATGTCAATAGCATTGTAAATTCATTCTCGCACAGACATATATTGCATAGAAACGACGCAACGCCATCTCCAATTAGCCCGGTTAAAGTGCCAGAAAGATACGTTTGGGGCATGGTGGAACTTGCTTGAGAAAAAGTTTTAAAATTAAGAGCTAACAAGGATTTGTGGTCAGAATAGTTATCGATAGTAAGGGAATAGATGGTGTATGTACTCTATCTGATGCAATGGGAAGATTAGTTTCAGGTTAGTGATAAGACATACAATGTGTATAAATGCGATGTTTCAGAATGTTATGGGAACGGATCTGGTATGTGTGTTCAAGGTTTTTTTAGATGTGAACTTGTTCCAGTTATCGTATAATGAGTATATACTAATTTTTTTGATGTGTTTCTTGTAATTACCTCACCCTCCTGCATCAGTATGAGAGGAGCCCAATCATCACATATATTACAGTGTGATGTACGTTATTGAAAATACACTAAAATGATGATCTCAGCTAACTCTTGGAAGAAATATGAGTAGAAGAAAGTTAGATCGTCTTATGAGTAAGTGGTTCCACCGATATTATACAATAATAGAGAAGTTGAAAATCTGTTACCCGTTAGTGGGCGAGCAGTATAGCGTAAAGATATGGTGATTAGTAGTAATGAGGAGTAAAGTTTTTAGTCACAAGAACAATGAATTAGAGAATTTCATATAAACTAATGAATATTCTCAAGTACTGTTCGGAGGATTAATCGTTTTTTGATAATATATATATATATAATTAACATATATATATATATATATATATATATATATATATAAACGTTTTTTACATACTTTTAACACTGTATAACGTGAAGCAAATCCAATTATGCTCTTAAAAAATTAAATTATTATCAAGTTTTGGCAATGGTCTTCAACTCCACACTTTAGTGATTACCACTTATACCTATGGGGTATTATAGCCTGACAATGATTTCGTTTGGGCTTTTGACATTTTGGGATCGTGAAGTTAAAAAATTCGGCTTGAATCAAATTTTTTGCTGTGCAAATCAGGAGGGATTTTTATACTCTCCTCTCTCTTCTGTCCTTAGTAACATATTGTTTGCTTATTTTTATTTTTTAAAAGTCTTCCAGGACTAACTCTTTTTATAACCTTGTTTTATATTATTGATATTATTATTATTATTATTATTATTAGTGTATTATTATTATTATTATTATTATTATTATTATTATTATTATTATTATTATTATTATTATTATTATCTTATTATTATTATCTATTATTATTATCTATTAGTAGGATGATGGATTAATAATAATAATAATAATAATAATATGATAATTGAATAATAACTAATAAATAATAATAATAATAATAATAATAATAATAATATCTTTGACATTATCGTTGATAATAAAGTTGTCAGTTGCTATTTTTTTCTTCCATTGAATTTTTTCTACTTATTTCATTCGCCTTATCCTATAGTTGTCGTTTATTACTCAGGAGTTGAGATAAATTTGTGACTGACGTGTTTAGATATGTATTCATATAAAACTTACGAAGCAAGATTCATTGTTTTTGGGGGGTGGGGAATGTTGAGGTGGGGAATTATGGCGTAACAAAGTTTCACAATAAAACCTCTAACCTTATGTTACATTGATTTATTACACTAACGAAAGCCACAACATCTTTTTTGGTTCTTGATTTGTTTTGATTTTATTTCAAGATTAGGACTTAGGATCGGTAATTAGTTTAGGTTGGGTTTTGAAAGTTTTTACGCGTAGTTGCGGGTTTAAAATATCTTACTAAAGAAGGAAAGAAAAGTTAGTTGCATATATATAGATATATATTAATATATATATTACTATTATATATATACGTATATATAGTATATATATATATTATATATAATATTATAATATTATATATATTTATATATATTATATATATATATATATATATTATATAATAATTATGTATATTATATATATATTAATATATATATATATATATATTAATATATTATATATATTATTATATATATATATTATAATATATAATATTATATTATAATGTTTGTAAAGTCCCCCATTGATTTGAGTACTTTTTACTTTGTTTTTAAAGTATCCCTCAGGGTACAACTTATTACAAGGGGAAAGCATTCTTCAGGTAATTCTACCTGAGAATCCAACAAGGGATGGAACCAGATCCCTTTCTCGGAAACTTCGCCTCACTTCTGTAGCACATGGTAGAACGGAATTATACAACACCATGGTTGTGTGTATGCTTATGTTCGTGCATGCATTTATTCGGACGCGTGTAGTTAAATGGTTTGAATGTGAGGCGTGCTCCAGAGTGGCTGTGGGGTGTGTGTGGTGTGTGTTGTGTGTATTGTGGTATGTGTGTGGTGTGCATATGAATGGGAGTGTAGAAGCCGTACAAATGTACATAGTTAGTGTAAGCGTGTTTCCGTGCACCATGTCCTATAAATAACAGGATGACACTCACATACCAAGCTATAATTCACTCTCTCCAAGATTAGACCAGACCCCATAAAATAATACACAATCGGATGGTGAGCTAATCCGCTTTGGTATCTATACTACACAATACCACCACAACTACGCATACCCTAGCCTCCACACACCCCCCACCACACACACCTTACACCCACCACGAACCCCATCAACGTTCAACATCCACCCCCCTCTATACACACATCCCCCACCCCCCAACCAAATCCTCCCACCTCCCCTACTATCTCCCACAAACCAATCACATACACAAGAACTAAAGAACCATAAACACTAGACCACAACTATATTATATGTTATATATATTATATATATATATATATATATGTTATATATATATTACTATATATAGTTATCATATAATATATATATATTATATATATATATATATATAATATTCACATATCTCTTATACAAGAATCTAACCTCATTTGTCTACATTAATTATATTTTAGGCGATTATTTAATTTTGTTATAATAATTATTTTTTAATAAAAAATGGGCATTCCACAACTCAATAGAGTCACCAAAGTATGAAACACAGAGTGGTAATCCATAAAACATTCAATTTCACTTAATACAACCTACGAAAAGTGGACTAATAGTATATATATAATACATACCCTCTATACTATAAATCAGAATAATAATATAAATACTATACTAAATATACTAACGCTACTGACTAATTTCACCGATAACCTTCACTAAACTAAAGCTATAATATAAACTCTAACCTTTAAATACTAATACTACAATAATAATAATATAGAATTGCCTACATTTAATTAACAAAAAATATACTATAAATAAATAATATAACTAGTAATACAAATCGACATTTGTCATACCCTTAAATGATTGTTGTTTTCATTGTTTCAGCTACTTTAAACAATATGTTATTATTTTTTATATATATTATTTAATATATTAATATTATAATGTTTATAATAAGCAGGAATCCGTATATACATGTTTTCAAGATTTCTCTCAAATTTAGTTGGCCATTTAATCCCATGGAAAGTACTGTCCCTCGCACCTGGCGTTTAGTCGAGTATAATATAATCAACTGTGGAAAACCACGTACATATATTGCCTCCCCTCCTCACAAGACTACTGCCGTCTCCACGACAAACTAAAAGATATAAATACATTATGAGCGCAAGTAAACCCAATATAGTTCAATTCAACAATGTGTATATTGATAATCTATACACATAGAAATATTTAATATGCTATTCGTTATCTCAAAAAAAAATTAACAAAATAACAAACAATCAAAATAGTATTGCGCCCCACATGCCGAATATCCCGACATTCCCACCAGCTTTTTCTTGGTTCTTGGTAGTAAAATACCACTACATTAAAAAAGTCTTTCGCACATCTGTCATCCCTTTAAACCTATTAACTCTCTCAAACATATAGATTACTACTCCCTATATACGGACACTATATTCCACTATTATGTGAAATAATTTCTCAAATTAACTTAACTATTATACAACGATAGATATCCTCCTTTATATATTATATATCAATAGTATCACCCATAATCATATCCTATACTAAAACTAACCCCACCCTCCTACCCATCACTTAATTAATATACTACATACTATCTACTATAATATACCTCTCACATATCTACTACCTACCTCACTATAATAATTTCCTAATCCTCACTCACACCCATAGCTAACTATATAGTATAACTATCTTACTACTATACTCTTATCATAACCCCCTACAACCCCAACCCCCCATCTCATTGCCCAGGTATCCAACCTATATACCCTTTCGTTAGTGACGCACACAACATCCTCACAAGCACATCCACTCTACTCTACGTTGTACGCTCATCTAATATAGACGAGGTCTTGTACATTGTTACGTACCTTCACTAACCTCACTCTTCACCCATATACTACCCTACTACTATCACCCCTAATAACCTAACCTGTACATACTAATACTTACTCTACCATTCATTACTACTATAAACACAATAAGAAAATAAAAAAAAAAACAACTCACTAAAAATAAATAAAATAAAAAAAATAAATAGAAAAAAAATAAAAAAAATTCTGATTCTTGATACCGAATTATATTAACCGAACGATGAACGATCTATCTATCTATCTATCTATCTATCTATCTATCTATCTATCTATCTATCTTAGTGAACGATGCATAAATCTTCAACATAATAATGACTTCCAAACCCATAACTCATATCTTACCTCACACCTTAACTACTTACGCTATAGTATCTATATACTTATTCATATATATCTACTCCTACACACATACCTAACAATATAACTACTACATGATAACCCCCTTATTAACCCTACCTCATAGATATACTATACCGTACATATAAATATAATAATTAAATATACTACCTATTATTGGTCCGGGGCAGTGGTGGTCTGCACACCACCCTCCAGTACAACCCACACAATTTATATACTAACTACCGTGCTAATACTCATACTTACTCTACTCCCAACACTATCACCCCCCTAATAATCCCCTTTACCCCTACTAATAATACCCTCTAACTTATTATCAGTACTCTTATATAGTAGTATATCACCCTACGTCATATCCTATACTATATAATACTCATACTAAATTATATATATTATATTGTGTGTAGGTGTTGTGTGTGTGGTGAACAACACCGCTCCTTGACCCTACGCCACCGCGCTCTGTCCCGTGAGTGCTCGGCTCGATCAACATCGATCACTATATATACCCCTATATATATATAGATATATATAGTATATATATTGTCCTATATATTATATACCTATATATATATCTATAATATACTATATTTTTATATATATATTATTTTATCTATATATATTACTTCTCTAATTATTATATATATAGAGGTGGGTGCTATCCGCTCTTCTAGGGTCGCTAGTGCCGCCCTATCCGCTCGAGCGGACTACCAGATAGGTGGACCTCAGCGGAGGTGCGGAGTCGTCAGGTAATTAGCGGACTTGCACGTGCGGTATTCGCGCACTTCGTATATGCTATCCACCTTTTCTAAAAAATGAAAATATTTAATTTTTAAGAGTTCTTATTCGTTTGTAATAAAAAAATCAATTTTTTTTTATTCTTAAAGTTTATAACTTAAAAACTATCTTTAGTCTAAGAGTTTTGTTTTATAATTAAACTTCAAACTTACACAACCAAATTACCTATATAAAACTCACGTCACATTCAGAAGGATTTTTATAGACTGAATGGAAATACCTTTTCATCTAATAACTTTTAATTATATTATTCGATTATAATCTTTTCAAAATCTTTCTTCGGGTAACCCAAATATACCGTATAATATTACACTACCCTATATATTATATATATCTCTACACTCACCCTATATTACTCAGTATATCTTATAAAATATGTATGATTCTTTTATCCTATACATATATATATATATATATCCATATATATACTAGTATATTATACTAATTTGGGTTTTAACAAACTGATTAAACATATATTATTATAATAATATAATATTATATAATAATATAATATTCACTAATATATATATATTATATATATAGTATATATATATCATATATATATATATATTCATATAACTATATTATACTATACATATACTACTCGTATACTATAATATATATATATATATATATATTAATTATATATATATACCCTACCTATACTATATAACATTGTAAAGCCCTAACTCCTAAGGTATATATATATACCTATATCTAATAAATATCTATTCTTTCATATAAATATAAACTAATATCCTCCATATATACCATACCTATATAATAATCTATATCATATACTATCACATATACTAACATATTCTCATCCCTAGTGATCTCACTTCAACCCTATATAATACTATACACCTGTCACTAATTCCATATATTATCCCGCCATCCCCTCCCCCTCCCCTCCCCCTCCCGACGCTCATCTGATGACTTTACAATTAGATGACTCTGCGGAGTCGAGAGGTTTTCAAAATGGATTCTAACTACATGTCTTGGACGAAATAGACTCTTTACTGCGGTGGACTCCCACGGCAGTTTGGCCTCGCAATTTCAGAGCGGAGGCCAAATGGAATTTGGTGAAGGCCTTAAACTTTAGCAATGGACTGCTGGAGAGTGAATCAAAATACACCCATCACTCCCTACTCCACCAAGCGAATCAACTCCCTTTCCTTTCTACCCCCCACCCACGGATACTTCATGAATTCATAGTGTGAATGCCTTGTTATCCTCAACAAGTAATTATACATACACGCCCCACACCCACCCCACCCCGCGCTCCTCAATCCATACCACAGTCTCACCTAGGTCTCTGCGACCTACGAGAAGCTACAGTACGAGAGGCGAAATAATCTTAGTTAGTGGTCCACCACACCACACAAGGGGCAACAAAAAAGATTAAAAAAAAATTTTGAGCGCCAGTCAACGATGGTGGGTCCTCTGCAAACACTCAAACAAACAAATTGAAACTTTTTATTAACAATACATAAAAAAAAGAATACAAATACAAAAATCAAAACAAAAAAACAAAAAAATCAATTTGAAAGAATCGCAACAACAATACACCTACAAGACATTTCAAATAATCTATTTGAATAGCGAATAAACCTATTAGAGAATCATACCTCCATAATAGATCTTATTTGGAAGTAAGCACAAATACGAACCAGTGGAAATGTATGAAAAAAATGAACCCTTGAAGAACGATCATAACCCTTGCTAGTATACAAAAAAAATACAAAACTTTTACATATATATAAAACATATAAAAACATAACAACAAAATAAAAACAAAAAATATAAAATCAAAAAAAATAAATATATACAATATACCATAAATCAAACACATATACAAAATCATAGCATTATATTATTTGCTAAGATGCATCACTAATCACCCTATTTGTCGTTACTAATCTTATATCTAACCATCTTATTGTGACAGATCGCGAATTAATTCACACAGCAGAGCGGGCGACGTGAGAATTCGAGAAAATAAGACCGGATGGGTTTGAATGGTCTGAATACAGTGCGGAGGAACAGCTAGCGGAACTTACGTTTTCTCGAGGTGCGGAGGTGCGCTAACGGACTACCCCTGCGGAACGCCCAGTCGCCCACCTCTGATATATATATATATAACCTCTTAATCTATTAGATACTTACCACCCACTCATACACCTACTACCTATTATATATATAACTATTATTCCTATACCCCACTCCTAATATTTAAGTACCCTCATACTATACTAGTAACTACTATATATACCTATATCACTTATACTATCCCCAATCTATATACTACTCATACATATCCCCTATACCCGTAGCCCCCTTCACTATTCTATATACTCACCTACCCTATATATCCCCTATCTATATACCCACCTCACACGCTTGTAGAGTTCTTAATAGATACACTGTACCAATAACGCCCTTCTAACTGAGTTCAGTTTCGATCTCAGAACCTCATTATCGCGCTCACAATCTCACTTTACCACTCACTATTCATGCCCACCCCCCACCCCCTCCCCACAATCCTATCTCTGGACAACAATCTACAAGTGATAGCGCCAGAAACTTCTGGCTCCCGACAACACGTGTCTCGATAACACCAAGCCATAAGTATAAACATAATCACTTACTGATAGAGATAAGACACAACAGAACTCTGACTACCCCCCCCCTCAGAACCTGAAGATGGTCAGCGCATACATACACACATCCAACAGTCGAACGATTTTCATAAGTCGCGACCGAAGCCCGCTAACGCACCTTCTCTTCTGTGTTGAGTTCCATTTTTGCTTGTCAGCCAATGTTTAATAAACTCCTCCGCTTAACAATAAAATTATCCCTATTGGAGCACGCAATACTCAATCTTCACTCAAGTTTTCCTTACAACTGTCAGAGAGGAAACGATTTATTAAACATACAACTAATTTTTTTACTGATCTAACTTCGCTAAGATCACCGTCTATAACAACACCTGTTCACCACACACTGGATTATTCTAATCCCCGCCCACTTCCAGTCTTTTCCAATAATGCTTCCAAACTAATGTAAGGTTAAATAGCTCGTATTAATCAGAATGTGGTTGGGTCGCGCTGTCTTTTATGTCACAGGTGTGGGGGTCTTGGGTGCTATTACCAGTGAAGGTTTATGCTCTAAACTAACATAATCCTATTAAACCTCTGGAGTGTTAGATGAGCGGCGAACTTTTGCGCGATCCTAGGGCATCACAAAGCGACAGCTATGACTTTTTTTTTTATCACATCCACACACTCACGAACTCACTCTATCTCTAACTGTTCTTTGAGGTCGCTCCCGAGAAGTAGACCCGTGTTGATTCGACACTCCTCTGCTCTAGCAAACGAAATACCCCCAAAGGCTCAATTACTCTTTCTCCAAGATTCTACATAATATATACTATCCATATACTCTCAACTATCTCCATTCATCCTACCTCGTACCCTCCCCTCTACTCTTACACCTACCTACTACCTACTACTCCTGTACTACTAACCCTATCTCCTTATACCGTATATACTCTCTATTACTATATATATAGTATATATCTCTTTACCTATATACATACTACCTCTCATACTTATATATACCAATACTCAATTGACGTGAGTAGAGCAGAGACGCAGAGAGACCGCAGACGAGTGACCGTTAGGGAGAACGATGAGCAAGAGAGAGAGAGAAGAGAGACGAGAGAGAGGAGAGACAAGAGAGGAAGACTTATCCTTCACTACAGCACGATTCCAGGTAACCGCAAACACACTCAATAAAACTCGTACCCATCGTAACTTCCTTACAATACCATCTCTCGCACGGCGTCACACATACTTGACCATATAGGGTTACAACATACCTCTATCCCTAACTTACCCAACCTAACCCTAGCTACACCTATTACTTACACCACTACCCACTACACTAAATCTAACCTAGCTACCCAACCCCTTTTCCCTACTCCCCTAAAACGGAGTTCAACCCCATTTATAAATGGTCCCATCCATTATCAATACTTACTTATATCACTACTAATAGTAATATTATTATTACTACATCCTACATATATATATACTTATATCTACTACCCCCTTACTACATATCTATCTAGTACCCTATACTATTATACATTATACTCCCCCCTATACCTACCTATCATACTATACCTAATATTACTACTACCCCTTCTTTATATTACTATATCTAATATACTACTACTACATATCATAACCTCCCTACTTATATACTACTACTATACTCTCTCTTCATCTATAATACTACCTTCATTACCCTAATTATACTATAATAATCCTACTACATACCCTGGGGCCCCACGCCCTCTTTCTAAATACGTTTGCAAAAGTTGAGGGTTGATAGAAGATTCGTAGATGCCTCACGACTCGTTTCTCAGGTTTCATAAGGGTACGTGAGGTAACGGTACCCGGTAGGCGGGTACAGAAGAGAACTCGATCCGTTAAACGCCAAGCTCAACGCTCTCGTGTTTTTCAGACAATACACATACATTGACGTAATACTACGAGAGGATAATAACAATAGTAGTAAGTTGTATATTTCATCTACTACCTACATCGCTACCCTACGTGATCTTCATATCGCCACATGAAAAAGTTGGTACATTCTCAATCTCACTCCTATTCAACCCTTCCAGCTGTCACATGACCTTTAGAAACAACACACCCTGTATTATATTATACTAGTATAACTAGTAGTCTCTTGTAATATATATATTTATATAATATCTATATATATTTGAACATATAATTAACGTATATATATATACTAGTAACTCTTTGAAAACTCACTATATTATATAATACAATATACCCTCACTACTCCATCACTACCTATTATCATACCCTACCTAATCCATCTTTAACGTATCCATTTAGGAACCTAAATTTGTATAATTTTGACCTTCTCATACATTCTCTTATAATCCTCATTATTATGATCCATTATTTTTATTATTATTCATTATTATTCTCATTATTATTCATTATTAATTATTATACTCGCTAGTAGTAGTAGTATAGTAGTAGATAGTGTCAGTAGTACGTGCTCAGCTCTACCGCCTTAGTCAGTCTCACGTCACATCATCCTTTTTATTATTATTATTTTCAAATTATTATTATTTATTTAGTTATTATTTATTAACATTCTATGTATTCCTTTATAAATTATTTCCATTCATTAATTATTATTACTCCTCTTTCATCATTATTATTATTATTCCATTCATAAATCTCTATTATTATTATCACCTTATTCATCTTATTATCCCAATCTCATTAATCTCTCATTCACGCATCCCCCCACTATTATGTATTGATTCTTAATTATTCTTACTCTCTATCCTCACTCTTACCTATCTATCTCCTTCATTATTTTTATTATTATTACACTCTAATTATTATTTATTATATACTTATATAATTATTATTATCATATCATCATATCATCTCATTATCTCATTATTCCATTTTTCATCTAATGTTTCTCTCATATAGACTTATCAATCTCTTCATCTATATTATTATTATTGATTCATTTATTTATTTATCTTATTAAATTCATTATTATTATTATCTATTTAATTATTATTCCCGCCCCCATTCAATACTTAAACATTATACCTTACCGGTTATCAAATAAATAAGAGCAATACCGTAAAGTACATTAATAAAAGTGAATCCCACCCTATAATATAATATATAGATATAAAAACTTAAAGTGAAAATATCTATCTCCTACCTCAAACTTAAAAAAGAAGCATATCCAGAGATCTTTTGTTTATCCGTATTATTTATATATATATATATATATATATAATTAATATATATAATAATATATCATATACTACGCCTAATATTATTCTTATCATATAAGTCAAGTTCATAAAGGACAGACCTAACATATGCATAACGTGCGTTGCAAAGTGCTGGTGGAAAGATAAAGGGGAGTGCTACTGTGCTACTCAGACCTTTACTGTAGAACTTACCGTAAGATTGCCAACATTGGGTTTAGACGATTTGGGGAAATGGATGACGACTGTATTAGAAGGATCAGTAGCCATGAACTCTCTCTCATTTAAGGAGGTGGTTTGTTGACCCAGGAGATTTCAGAAAAAAACAGCTCTCTTTTATAAAAAGCGATAGTATACCGGACGTGGCTCAATTGGGGTAGAACGCGGACAGACGTCGTAATCGTCCGCAAGGGCGCGTGGGTTTCCGAATACCTATTTCTCGGAGTTCTCCTAACCTAGGTAGCATTTACCTAGAAAGTTTCTCCTTGCAGAATAGGGCTATGCCCCGTGGGTGTGAGCTGAAGGCAGAGCAGTTAGGAGAGCAGGAGATTGATAGCGATAAGTCTCTAGGATTCCACTACAATAACTCCACAAGCGCTAGACGCTCCTCCTTGTGAATTCGAACCCTTACCCACTCAGCACTGTGGTGGCGGATCGATAATACCCTACAAGGAAGAAGAACATCCTTGAATCACAAAGACGTCCAGCACTGGGAGTCGGGCAAAGATAGTCAAACGAAGGTGCCCTCAGAACATTAAAACGATAAGCAATACATAGATGTGAATCCACGCACACGCACTCTCGCACACGCCCGAAACTATCACAGAAGAGCAGAAGAGAGACGACGGCGAGACTGAGAGAAGAAGAGACGCAAGCAAAGACCGACGAGAGCAGAAGCGCAGATGACGCAGAGCCGATAGAGGAGCACAGCAGAGACGCAAGAGGAGAGAGAGGGAGAGAGAGAGAGAGAGGGAGAGAAAAGCAAACCAGATATTAGAGAGAAGACCGACAGTTAGCAGTCGATGTACTTTACGAAGATGAGTCAATTTTTTTCTCAGCAATCATCGGGATTCGATACTGGACTATCGCGTCGCTGAGTTAACATGTAACCGGGCGCTTCTAATATCCCCTAGCACCACATCCCACTGTTCAACAAAAGAACGTTATCCAGTCTAGCTTATAACAGCCCCCGGTCTTATCTACTCATAATTTTTGAGCTTATTCAAAGGCCAGCCCCCCATAAAATAGTAATGGTCAAGGAGAACTTTTACTACTCCTCCATGCAGCGGGATTCCGAACACTCGGATTGTGTGGATATTATACCAAGTGAAAAGATCGAAACCTGAGAAATTTTTCGAGGACATTGAAACACATATTCTCCTTCTGCACAGACTCCAGTTAGGAAATTCGAGAAAGATAATGAAGTTAGTTACGCCAAAAGCTCCACCACCCCCCATCAGACCCCCAATATTTCATTCCTCCCAGCATACTTAATTGGTGTGTTGGGTTTGATCTTTGAAAATGAAAGAGTAGAAGGGAGGAGTTATCGGCATGGGAGTTGAATAGGTGATTAGAATGTACAAAGCAGCAGACAAAGCTCAAAATATCACTGAAAGTAGGCAAAGAGGTAGGAGATGATTCAGAACCTGATGGAACACCACTATTGTATACGTTTTAAAAAGGATACCGGTGGGACGTACTACAATATATAATATATATAATATATATCACTATATACTATATATATAGTATACTATATATACCTCTATGTAATACTATATATATATATATTATTATTATTGTAGTATATATCCTATATATACTAAGTATAATATATAAGCGTACTATTAGATATATAGTTCTGTGAACTCACAATTGACTCGGAAGGTTTCTTTACTATACCTATATATATATTACTCCTATATACACCTAAAATATGACTATAACCACTAAATCCTATATAACTATATAATATCATCTGATAGTAGACTCATTATACTATACTACTTGAAATATTACTATATATATACATAATTAATATATAGTATGTCTATTATATATACCTATATATATGATATTAATAGTGAAGTTCGTAATTTTGTATGCGTAAATAGTTTAATATAAGCGAGGAACTTTTCTAGATGGGAGGTGGGACCGAGCTTGAGATTCTTCTTCTGGAAAGTGGCTTAATTGTTGATCTTTTAAAATTTGCAAATACAATCTTGATATATATTCTATTCCTAAACGTTCCAACATGCACTTCTTGGTCATACACATATCTATATACTATAATTATATATATAATACTATATATAACTATATTTTATTATATGATATATAAATATTATTTGATATATAAGTATATATATACTATATATTAATATTATATATAGTATTATTATAACATATATCTATATATATATACCACTAATCATACCTTATTAATATTATTTAAATTACTACTATATATAATATATATATATATATATATTATATATATATATATTATATATATATATTATATGCTATATATATATGTCTTATATATATTTATATATTAATATTTTATTTTATATACTATTATATATATATATATCTATTATAGTTAGTATAATATATACATATATAATGTATAATATATATATAATATATATATCTTATGATATAATATATATATATATATATAAATTACTATTTTTTTTATCCCTTTACTAATTAATATATATATTTTATATATCTGTGATAAGTTATATATATATATAATCTATATTATATATCTAATATATATAATATTATGATATTTTATAATATAATTAACTATATTACTCTCATTATATACATTATTTCTCTGTGTTAATGGGTTGGCTAGTCGGTATGGATGAGCTTATTGACTTTCTATTTTCCTATGACACATACGTTTTGGATCTTTGCTGAGGACTTATAAATATTCTGTACTCTTCATCATTACTTCTTTTGAATACTATTCCTTAGTGTTTTTAAATGTTTTTGTGTATTGGTTCTGTTTAGGATTTGAAAAAGATTTCTTTACAGCACAGGATTCTCCACCATACTAACGGTGGCTTAGTTTTTGAGAACCCTATTCTTCTCTCTCTCTTCTTCTCTTTCCCTCTCTCTCATATCATATCATATCATATTATATATATATATATATAGGGTATATATATTATTATATAATAATATATTTATATATAATACTAATACTATATTTATATATGATATTATATATATATTAATACTATAGCCTATATTATATATATACATATATACTATATCTTGTATAGAAATGACAATATTTATCCTCTTTTCAGGATTTTAAACTATCGAACTGTGGGTATTTTAAGGGAGGTTTGAAAACGAATATTTTGGATTAATGTATAAACGTTTTGGCATTCTATAACTTTTCATATATACTACAGGATTTTCTTTTCATGAAATGCTTTTAAATTATATACCGATTAGACCAACGATTATTTCTCACCCACTTTTTTTCAGTTATAAGATAACCTAGATTTTATAAGATTCATTGTCAATCATAAATCGACATTTTGATATAACAGACTACCGATAATGGTAATCATGTTAGAAGCTACTAACCTAACTTAATATACAAGTGGAAGCTCAACGACAGCAACATTAGGACGTAATATAAATAGAACTTCAGAACATTTTAGAAAGTGATAAATAACAAGTAATACTGACAAGTCAAATAAGCAGATAATTACAAAAAAAAAATCATATAATTAAATATCAAAAATAACAACACACAGAAAGGCAAAAGCAACATAAAGGTAACAATAGGCAAAAAACGCAGTTAAAAAACAATACTATGCATAGAATATTTAAATCTGAACATAAAACGCATTAAGAAACTTTAACAGATAGGATGCATATAGTTGAGAAATAACGACTTAGAAATGTATAATTTTCAAACTGCTATAAAACAACGATACCTTAAAAAAACCGGAAAAGTGGTTTAAACTTGGTAAAAGTCCTTGAAGGGAATAATTTATGAATTTTTAGATAATATGTTTGTTCAAGTAGACACTCTAAAGCCACCTGCTGTCTGACAATTTTTAGTTGACTAGCCACTCACTTTGGGTCTTGTTTGTCTGTATACGTCTGAAGATTCTCTGAGCTTTCATTTTCAGTGATCTAACTCTTGATAGAATCGTTTCTTTTCTCCAGGACAACAGCGAGACTCAGGTTGTAAAAAAAATAGTAATACTTATTCATTGCTTCCATTAACTCTTTTAGTTCAGGCCTGGACCCATAACTTGTCAATTTAAGACTGCCTGAATTAAGCAAAAGCACCACTTAACTCTGACAGGTAGCAATCTACTGCTAATATTTTCTATTATGAAAAGCAGAGATTATGAAGACATACTCCGACCGTATTATACAAACCACGATCCCTGCTCTATGTATCACGCATTTCGAATCAACAAACACGACACCTTCGCTCGCAACCATACTACACTAATAGCTATGGGATATCAACCAAAGAATTTCAGCAACAGCATCAAGCTATATTGCGATCATCAGCCAAAATAACTTAGATAACATCATCAATAAGATTAACAGCGCAGTAAACCTTCACTCCATTCTTCTCTAGTACTCCAGAATCTTCGTCAGCTTTGGAGAAGGCTTTCAACAAATTGCAACTCCTCAAGCACTAATAAACACAGCTCCCATAAACTCTGGAACATCTTTCCTTCTCAGCGTGCATATGTGGGCAGACAAGCGTGCACTTTCACAATTCCTCCCACACCCCCCATGAAGATTCTACTTTTAAAGCTTTTTGTTGATCTTGAAGCAAGATCTATTCGAGTTAGGTTTCATTATCATTGGACAGATTAATTTACAAAGCCATTTCTACTAGTAATTTGAACAGCATATGCTATGGTTTAAATTAATTTATAGGATATGCTTGGTTTCCTCTGAGCTTATTAAATATAAGTGATTGAGATATCTTGTTTATGCAAATTTGCAGTAGTGTGCTTCTTGATAGGTTGAGGTTTAATAAAGTTTAGTGAATTTATTGGGAGATTGTAAAGGTCGGATTTGCAGAGGTTAAACAAGTGTAAGATAATATGGTGGTATATTGTGGTTGAGTGGAAATAAAGGAAATAAAGAAGGGAATGTGAGAACTGTCGTAATTTGGTCCTGATGTTAATAATAATTTTTCACAACTCTGGTGTATTCTGCATGAGTATCCTGCTCTTACCCCCCAGGGGACACAAAATCAGATGTCAATGTTAATTTTTGAAAAGTACCTGTGAACAATCCTGACAAAGAACCCAACGCGAAGTTGAAATTCAAACTTAAAACTACTCTTACTTTCGTTCCTAGGCGGCGTTCCACACCGTCAGTATTTAGTCAGGTTTGAAATTTTAGTCTTCCAAACCCATGCATGTAATAATGAAAAATTATTATTTTGTAATGTAGAACAATTTTTTTTTGGGGGGGGGAGTTGTGGTGTTTTATAGGTATTGAATTATTATTATTATTGATTATTTTATTATTAATTAATTATTATTATTAATTATTTTTTTATTACTTTGTTATTTCTTTCTTATTTTTTAATTTTATTGTTATATTCTTTGTTAATTTATTTTATTTTTATTATTATTATTATTATTATTATTATTATTATTATTATTATTATTATTATTAACGACTGAATATTACCTTTCACCCTTGAAAGTATTAGCGATGAGCTACTAAGATAACAACCTTTAAACCCATCATGATATTGATTTACGCCTTATGAATAATATTTTAACCAAGGGGAAGGTTTTATCATTATTTATACAATAGGTTATCAGTATACTATCAATACTTTGGTCACAATTTCTTCATTAGTTTTTGCTCTTAATCAGTCGGCCATGAATACATACTTACTACATACAGAAACTTGTTCGCTACCTAATTTAATATTTTTAGTAACTGTTAACGCATATAATTATTATATAGATTATATATAGTATATATATATATAATATTATATATATATTATATATATATATGATATTATTTTATTTAGATAATTATCAATATATATATTATATAATTTTTTATTAATATTATAATTATATTATATATAGTATATTATATCATATTATCTATAGTATAACTACATACATAACACCTAACTATCAGATATATATTAATCTATATATATATAATTATATAATTATATATATATATATAGTACTGGAAATTTTTTTTTTTAATTTTGTTAAGTTTTTTTTTTGTTTTTCAACTTATTCTATTTTATAATATTTATTC
Organism: Trachelipus rathkii; assembly: GCA_015478945.1. Classification (NCBI taxonomy): domain Eukaryota; kingdom Metazoa; phylum Arthropoda; class Malacostraca; order Isopoda; family Trachelipodidae; genus Trachelipus; species Trachelipus rathkii. The sequence continues at coordinate 37,075 of JABUQX010069100.1, forward strand.
GAAAACGATAGTATGCGAAAATTATGCAAAATGTTTAGTATAAAAATGATTTTTTTTTTATTTTTTCTTTCAAATTTGATTTATAAGGGCATTGTGGTTAGAAAAGAGAACATATTATTCATTTATGTGGAGAAATTTATTTTTAGTGTATTGAATCTTAATTTACAACACCAAATTAATGTCTTTTAATTACTTCAACAGACGAATATATTATATTATATTATTATATATTATATATATATATATATGAGATAATATATTTATAGTATATTATATAGTTTATATTATATATTATATATATATATATATATATATATATGTGTGTGTGTGTGTGTGTGTGAAGAGAGAGAGAGAGAGAGAGAGTGTGTATGTGTGTGTGTGTGTGTGTGCGTGTGTGCTTTTATACAAGTAGTGGAGCTTGTTGTCTCAGTCTTTATGGTAACTAAATGTGCAAAATATCCTGTCATAAGAAGGAAAGCAACTTTAGAAAGAAATTGTAAGAGTTTCTTCTTATAAATAAATATCGTTCACTAAGTGTTGTTGTTATTGTTGTTTCTTGTTCTTTTTCTTGCTTTTCGTTGTTTCTTTCAAAGAAATTTGCTGTCGTATCATTTATGGAAGCCCATTAAGCGGTTTCTTAGCTCCAATATGTCCACTTTCTTTTCTATTCAACAACATAAAAAAATGTGCTATTAATATATATATTAATAACTATATTAATATATATATATATATAATATATATATATTATATATAGTTAATATTATATATATATATATTTTATAGTATATAATATATATATATATATATACTATAATATATAATATAAATATACTACATATTATTTATATATATATATGCATAGTTATATATAATATATAGTAGTTATTAATATATATATTATTATATATATATATTATTATATATATATTATATATATAATATATATATTATATATATATATATTGATATGTATATTTAAAAATAATAAATTTAGCTTTTGTTTACAAATATTATTATAAGTTCATTGTTATGAATATGAAAATGGGGATGTATGGGTTGGCTGGCTTTAACCGGTGGCAGGTGCGGTGCGGTGCTTGTGCACGACCTCTTGGTGCGCTGGCTTAAATGGGAATATTTTTCTAGTTTTTTAATTATTATTTATTATTTATTTTCGATTTCTAATGGGTTCACGATGATCTCAAATAAATCATGGACGACGTTCTGTCTAGTTTTTTTTGTTTATTATTATTATTATTATTATTATTATTAATTATTATTGATTATTATTATTCATTATTATTATTATTATTATATTTATTATTTATTATATGAATGTCGTGTAACCAAATTGCGCATGTCAACAGCGAGTCTGACTGTTCACGGTCGACGTATATTGGTTAACGACCAATAGATTACAGATAGGGCATAACAGCACCGCTTTAAACCCAGGTAAAATATTATTAACATTTCTCCACTTATTATTTCAGATGAATTTCAAACATTTTTCAATCATTCTAAATTTTGACACTCCTCTATTTATTTCAGATAATTCTTTGTGAGGCCTTCTACATCAAAACACAAAGACCAGACATTAACATAAAGGTTGACGTATTGTCCCTTAAGTTAAATTATAATATGAAAATGCACATGTAAAAATCTAAGATCTAATTTGTATTTAATTTTTTATATAATCAAAATTTAATAAAAAGTATAATTCATTAAATCGTAAGAATCAAAATCTGAAGATGTCCGAGGTTTTCGGACGAAACCGGTCAGGATCTAATAAATATAGATATGCCTCTTACTTTCTTTGTAAATTATTCTTACAATTTAAAAATGAACTAAATGATTATATAAAAGAAAATTTTAGGGAGTTTTGGAAGCAAAAAGGTAATATACTTACTATTAAATAAACAGCTGATGTAGGAATTTCTTATTTTATTATTGATTAATTATTATTATTATTCTCCGCATTCTAATATCAGTGAAAAATGTTACTACGAAGTTCCCTTCGTTTTTATTATTTTTTTTATTATTATTATTATTATTATTATTATTATTATTATTACTGTATTTTGAGAGTGATACTGAAACAATACACTTATATTTACTTTGTCATAAAAGGATCTTTTTGGTGTTACTCCTTTTTCACACTCTCGAACTGTCTTTCAAAAACAATTTTGTTTACACAGTATTATATGGGATTAAGTGAAGCTTTTTTAGTGTGTGATATATTATATTGTATTATTAGTTTTACATTCTTCTTTTTATTATTAACTTATTATTATTATTATTTTATTCTATTATTATTATTTATTATTATTATTATTATTATTATTATTTATTATTATTTTATTATTATTATTATTTTATTTTATTATTAGTCGTAATCCTTTTAAAATTTATTTTTAACTAAATATATCGGTTTTGATTTTATTATTATTTTAATTATTATTATTATTATTATTAATTATTATTATCATTATTATTAATCAATTTTATTATTTTTATTAATTATTATTATTATTATTATTTTATATTACATTATTATTAATTGATTTATTATTAATTATATTATATTAATTATTTATTATTATTATTATTATTATTACAAGAATACGTCATTACTTTAATCTTAATAAATTATATATACATTTTTCTTCTAGAAGATGATACCCGCTTTCTATTCTTATACTATTTTAGTGTTTCTTAAGTTATAAGTGTTTTCCTATGCCTTCGAAAATATGCTCCAAGGCAAACATACTAATTAGCTATTATTTGATATCAGAATTCCTGAGCGTTTTCGTCCGGCACAATTTGAATAATCTTTGAATCAGATGTCAAATTAAGATAATGGAAATTCATATTAATATTCATAATTGATTTAAATTATGATTCTTGTTAATGATTTATTTACATAGTGAATATTTAGTTTGTGACAAAATATGAAATTTGTATTTTAATAAAAGTTTTGCTGAAGTTGAATTATTTCCGCTCTTTTAATTCTTGTGGGTTTCAGCATGATGAATATGTATAATTGTTGAAGATGGTAATAATATTCTAAAGGGTTTGTTTGTTATGGTCCTTGTTCTGTATGGATAGTGTGACTATATTGTTTGATTTAAATTCTATGGCTGATAAGCTCTGTCCTAATTTTTTTATTGTTATGGTATTCATTTGTCTGACTGTCTGGGGTAGTTAGGGGCCAACGAATGAGTGGCACAGAAGTATTGACTTTCAAAGGAGTATTTCTTTTGTTTTGAAATAAAACAAATGGGCATGGTATTTTATGTGGTATGAACTT
>JABUQX010069101.1:0-24128 GCA_015478945.1 Trachelipus rathkii
ATGGTATGGCACGAGTCACTGCGAATAAAGTAGCAATAATGCATAATGTCGTTCTTTTCTTTCGCCAAAGTGAAAGTCTCTAGTTCATTCCATTTATCTTAGTTTTCATTAATGAATTTCTCACCTGCACATCTTAACTCTATCCACTCGGGCGCTGATGACTGACCATTCCTTCAAACCTACGCACTGCCCTTCTTTTTATTTAGAATTGTTTCTCTCGCCTAACCTTCCGATTTCTATTCTCGATAATGTGATAGAATTTCTGGTAATGTCTCAACCTTTGTGAAATTCTAGTTCTTTAAACCAAAACTTATAAATCTCCCTCTAAAACACCTTCTAACTTTTCTATATCTTTCACGGTTCTTTCGTCTCTCCTGTTGACAATATAACATGGCCTTAACATAAACAAAATGTCTTGGAAGCCTCACACATCACAACGGTTGCTAGGGCGGCTTCAAAGAAACTGGGAGTTCTGTTTAGGCTGCGAGACTTTTTTCCTCTTCTCGGTTGCTCCAGCTATACAAGGGCCTCATCCACCCTTGTATGGAGTACTGCTTTCAACCCGGCTTTTGGATAGGGTTGAGGCAAAGGCCAAAAGGCTATAAACCGTTCTGCACTTTCCAGCTCACTGACTCTTTATTCTTTATTGGTATGATAAGCTTGGTGCTTTATCCTTTCTAAGGTACGCAATAAAGTTTGAGGAGCTTTATCACTCGTGTACCAACACCTTTTAGACGCCCCCATGTAGAAAAGAGGTGCTGTTTCGGCGCATGAGTTTTGTGTTGATATTGGTAACTCCAAGCTTTTTCGCTGAGGTGCTTCCTTCATTCCTGCCACCTCTGTTCTGAGGAATTCTCTTCCATCTTCTGTGTTTCCTGCTGAATTTAATCTCTCTCACTTTAAAGCCTGTCTGTGCTCATCTGCGTAGTTTGCGTTAGTTGATGAATATCTAAGGTGTGCAACACCCCCTCCTTTTAGAGAGTTCTGCGCGTGTGTGAGTGTGTAATCAGAAAAATATATATATATATATATTATATATATATATATATATATATATATATATATATATATATATATATATATATATATATATATATATATATATATATATATATTTTTATTTATATAATATAATATATATATATATATATATATATATATATATATATATATATATATATATATATATATATATATATATATATATATATATATATATATATATATATATATATATATATATATATATATATATATATATATATATATATATATATATATATAATTTTACTTCAAACTTCAAAGAGTAAACATCCGCATCCCATCCGCATCCTCATCTACTTTAAGATCCGCATCCGCATCCTCATCCTCTTTAAGATCCGCATCCGCATCCGCATCCGCAAACAGTCAAATTTTGACATCCGGTCCATCACTAATATATATATATATATATATATATATATATATATATATATATATATATATATATATATATATATATATATATATATATATATATATATATATATATATATATATATATATATATATATAGTATATATATATATATATATATATATATTTATATATATATATATATATATATATATATATATATATATATATATATATATATATATATATATATATATATATATATATATATATATATATATATATTATGTAGCGGATGGTGATTTTTCACTATCCGCGGATGCGGATGCGGATGCGGATAGTAAAAATCACTATCCGCGGATTGCGGATGCGGATAGCGGATAGTTAAGTTTTTAGAGTTAGCCACAAGTACTTCATATATATATATATATATATATATATATATATATATATATATATATATATATATATATATATATATATATATATATATATATATATATATATATATATATATATATATATTTTTTGTGTTACTAGATTGCGGGACGTGGACCCAACTTTTGCACCCCACCAATCTCTTTCCCCAGCCTCCACCCATTTGGAAAAAGGTTATATATATAATAATACTTGAAATTAATAATTCTCAAATTATGCTTCAAAAACTAAAGCTTCTGAGCCCTTTCAAGGGAGAGTTTGCTTCTCTTTTCTTCGTAAATGAGATCTGCACCGCTGAAAAGACGCTCACTAGCTACACTTGTTGAAGGGCATGCTAAGTATTCCCTGGCGAGTTCTGCAAGATGTGGAAAACTTTTACAATTATCACGCCATCAAACCAATGGATCTTTATCCGATTCCAAGAGTTTTCGCTTTTGATAATCTTCGATCAATGACAGAGTGTCTTTTGACACCTCTGAACAAGACTCTTCATCGCTGCTAGAAGCCAAAAGAACGTTCATGGATTCAGCAATGGTTTCGTTAACAGATTTGGTATATGTGTATCTGTTTCTGTAATCTTTTCCTTTATTGGCTGGTGAAAATTTCCGCTTACAGTATTTCATCACATAGGCATTCTAAATAAATTTAACCCCTGTTAAACACGTGGTTCAAGAAATTTGGTTTTGTATTGCACATGCGTAATCGTTTTGCAGAATTTGAAATCTACTATCTAACTCCAGCATGAGTGTTTCTGTCATCTTTGAAAGTCCCTTACTTTTAATAGCAGTATTTAGCACAGCTTTCATCGTTGCAACTAGAGGAATCCCGTCTGACAAACAAGAATTTTCTGAGCTAATAGTCTTAGTTACCTCTTCAAACGGTTTAAGAAGAGTAATACAATTATCTAAAATCGCATTATCATCACCTGTCAGGCCTTTCACCTTTGTGTTTGTTCGAAGCGTAAGGGAAGACGGCTTCATTTATTTCTCTCATCCTCTCAAGCATGTATAAACTACTATTCCAACGAGTCTGAACATCTTGCGTTACAGAAAGTTGAGGAACATTTAGTCTCATAATTCATAAATGAATACTATCCGCTATCCGCAAAAAAAATTCATGCGGATGCGAATGCGGATGCGGATAGAGAAAAATGATGCGGATATCCGCATATGCGGATGCGGATGCGGATATCCGCTGCGGATATCCGCTATTCCTTAAACTATATATATTATTATATATATATATATATATATATATATATATATATATATATATATATATATATATATATATATATATATATATATATATATATATATATATATATATATATATATATATATATTACAATTTATACTTTTCGCTCTTTTAATTAAATTCAACGTACAAGAGTTGCGGTTGCGAATTGCGGTTGCGACCGCAATTCGCGGTCTACCGCAATTGCGTTTGCGGTTGCGATCGCAATTATTTCTTACGAATTGCGATTGCGATTGCGCCGCAATTATTTTTGGGTTGCGGGCCCAACACTGTTTATATATATATATATATATAGATATAAATATATATATTTTTATATAAATATATGTATATATATATATATATATATATATTATATATATTATATATTATATATTGTTATATATATATATATATATATATTATTAGCATATATATATATATATATATATCTATGTTATTATATATATATATATATATATATATATATATATATATATATATATATATATATATATATTTTTGTTATACAAACAAAATATATATATATATATATATATATATATATATATATATATATATATATATATATATATATATATATATATATGTATATATATATCAGTGGCGGCTCGTGAACCGAAAACATGGGGAGGCACTTCAATATATATATATATATATATATATATATATATATATATATATATATATATATATATATATATATATATATATATATATATATATATATATATATATATATCAGAGGCGACTCCTACACTCGTGCTACTCGTGCTACGAGTTATTATTATAGAAATGAACGATATTCTTCAAATTTTGCAGTTATGATAAAATTCTCTTTTTTTTTTTTTTTTTGTGAAAATAGGTCATCTGAAAGAATACATTACATTGTATAAATGAAAGATTATGTAAAATTTAAACAAAAAGTGTAAGCATCATCGCCATTGAATAACCCTATTTTTAATCAATTATAAATTGTAACGGCTCGTACCTCTCCAAAAATGCAGAGAGCAAATTTCAAGACGGTATACAATACATATTCGTGAATTTAATTTTTTTACAAGTTGTTTTTTTTCCTGTCTAAGAATCTAATAAAACACTCGTTTAATTTAAGAAAAAAATAAAATAAACATTTACTTGTTCTTAATGCACATTTCGGATAAAAATAATTCATATATTTAAATTCTAATATCTGAATTTGAAAGGAAAACTAAGATACCCATAAAAACCAATTATATGCTAAAAGAGAACTGTAGGAATGGATAACTCAAATATTTTATAAATAATTATTTTGTTAATTATATATAAATAAATAAATGAATTAATGAACTAGATGCTGAATAATAATGTGCTTTTTCTTTTTTTAGCTGAGTTTGATAATATAATTTAGCACCTTGCCTCCGTAGAAGTCCTTTAAAGAAGAAACTTTGCCTCCAAGGCCCCGTGTCCTGCATTTTCGTAGCGAAAATGTTTATGATTTCCTGTTGTATAAAGGTTGTAACATTTTTTTAAAGATTTAATTGATTTATTTAATTTAATGTATGAACTAAGAAATAGGGTAAATATGTATATCGTGTTCTATTATATATTCGAAAATTAAAGGTTTATTTTTGTCCTCCTTCTCCATTTGAAAATTGCTAAGTTTACACAGAAAAGGTTATTATTAAAAGATTCAAAATTACAACTAAAATTATTAACAAAAATATAGTAAATTTAGTATAACTCTCTCTCTCTCTCTCTCTCTCTCTCTCTCTCTCTCCTCTCTCTCTCTCTCTCTCTCTCTCTCTCTCCTTCTCTCTCTCTATAGAGAAAAGTATATATATATATATATATATATATATATATATATATATATATATATATATATATATATATATATATATATATATATATATATATATATATATATATATATATATATATATATATATATATATATATATATATATATATATATATATTAATTAATTTTTTATTTTGTTTTTTAAAAATTGATTTCTGCTGTAATCTCGAGAGGAGGCTTTGTGGAAAAATCCTCAAAATAGACAAAATAAGAATAAGGTTTCTTTTACGTTGCCATGACAACCAGTGTTTTGAAAGCATTATAATTATGCTTTCTTGGAGGCACAAATCAAAATTCCTCCAGTCAATGATCCTTATGAAAAATAATGTTTCGCAAGAGAATAAATGATCTTAATGTAAAATTAGCGTTCTTGTATAACATTTTAAACATTATTTTAATAGTAATAAATAGTAAATTGAATTATTTTATTACATTAGTTGCTTTTAATTTTTTTAGAGGAGGCCCGGCCTCCTGTGCTTCCCCAAATATATATATATATATATATATATATATATATATATATATTATATATATATATATATATATATATATATATATATATATATATATATATATATATATATATATATATATATATATATATATATATATATATATATAAGGTGCGTCAACCTAACCTCCTTATTTGAAATTGCCAACACAGGCCGGGGTCGTATATATGTGTCCTTCAATCGAGAGAGCGTGGTTCTTAAAGTTTTGTTCCCTAACAATAGCGCAGTCAGTCCCCAATCATGCGTTGGAACAGGGTGGATTTGTATTTGCCGTCGAGACCTACTTCTCGAACGGATGTCCTTTGATAGAAGTAGAACCCAACGCGCGCCTTCCTTAATCGCTTCAATCTAGCCCCGTTGGACCCTGTCCCTGACCGGAAATCGATTGTAACATGGGTCACTACGTTCAGACAAACCACACGAATCAGGTGGTGGTTCATCTATCTGTACAGCGATGATAAAACGCAGTAGTGTAAAGCGCCATTGCAAACGACAGGTTGACCCTACACGGAGGCAGTGATATGAATTGGTAAAAAGAAATACAGGTAGTTGAAAAGAAGTATTTAGGAAATATGTATATATATATATATATATATATATATATATATATATATATATATATATATATATATATATATATATATATATATATATATATATATATATATATATATATATATATATATATATATATATATATATATATATATATATATATATATATATATATATATATGTATATGTAGGTGTTTGTGTGTCTGTCTATTTCATGTTTTATTTATTTTTCATATATGTGCTCATTTGTGTAAATCACTAAAGAGTTACAAACCTTCCAACCAAGTGGAAAAGTGTATGTGAGCGACCTTCTCTTTCGGCCTAGTAATTTGTGTTGTATTTTAAATCTGTATATCATCCCTTAATTAAAGGTAATAATTATTATCTTTTGATACCCTCAAATAAAGTTTGTCTTTTATAATTTATGTTCATCCTTTGAAATTTATATGAATTTATTTATTGTTATTTATTCATTCAGAACTGATGATGACCTTAGCGTGGATCGAAAAGTCTTATTAAGTGTTCCATATCGAGCTATTTTTTTTTTCTTTTATATATATATATATATAAGTTTTTTTTTATATATATATATATATATATATATATATATATATATATATATATATATATATATATATATATATATATATATATATCTATATATATATATATATATATATATATATATATATATATATATATTGGCTTCATTTATTGGAAACATTGGGCTCTATTTGTATTTTCTATTCTGAATCAGCATTTGTTAGTTTTTTATGTTTTCGGAGGTGTTCCACTCTTCAAGAGATTTGCTTAGACTGAAAACTAGAGAGAGTTCACTTACTGCACAGATCTTGTTGATTTACACTCAAAAGTGTATTAAAGGTGACTGAAGAATGTTTATTTCTGTTAATGAACCATATTCAACTTGAAAAGGAATTGTATGAAGTAGGGTTATGCGAGATGATATTAGATGCAAACACAGAGAATGTCCCAGCTGTAAGACATTGGATAATAGTTTATGGAAGTCTAAATAGTTTTAAAGATATTAAAAATAGAAAACACTTACGGTTTAGAAAAGGTGACACGTAACGGATAAGATTATTTTATAAGAAATTCGTTCTAGAACTGGGATATTTCAAAACAGTACCTGATACTTATAGTTATTTAAACACTCGATTTGTCACAAGTAAGGTTTGTCAAGATTTAATATATATTTCTCATAATCCTTGTAGTTACCTTAAGATCAACAGTTGATGTAAAATTGAAAGACCCTAAAGTTTTTATCTTCCAACGATCAGACTGGTTCCGAAAATTTATTCACGAACGTGATGAGTTATTAGATCATGCTAATGACATTGCAACGGTTCTAAAACGATACATAAATCCTAAAGAGGAGAGCATACAGGCTATTGTGTAAAGCAGCATGAAACAGATAAAACGTTAAATTATCTATGCACACCCTCGGAGATGCCACAGAAGCATTGATTCTAGAGAACATTATTATAGATTAAACATAAGTTTGATAATAGGTAAATTAAAGTTCATAATAAGCAAATATATGATTAAAAAGGATTATAGGTATATTTACAGTGGCACAGTCAAATAAGATTAATATCATGTTTGAAATATTTCAAGTATAATAAGTTTAAATGATGCTTCAAAAGAAATTCAGAATTAAGTAAATAACTTGTAGTAGTGAAGATAAAAGATAAAAGGCTTAAGCAAGAGAATAAAAAAGAAGGATGAATGAAAAAGTGAGTGGATGGGAGAGAATTGGGAGAGTATTAGTGAAAGGTTCTTAGGTCACTCAAATGATTTCGTCTCTAGCTGCAGTGTGAGTCGATGAGATAGTTTGTGGAACTTAGTTGTTAAGTTGGATGTGTAAACTGTCTTTTAAAATTCTGTTTATGTGATATATTTAGAACATTCTTGTTTGGCGTATATATTGATAAATAAAAGACCTTTATTAAGAAGGAGGTAGGCGCGATAAAAGCAAACAACATAAACTGAAAACATGGCTAGGAGAAGGACACGGAACGAGAGAGAGAAGTAGCGGTAATCGCAAGGAATGAAGCAAAAACAATAAAAAAGAAGAGGAAAGAGAAGAGAGAGAGAAGAGGAGAAGAGAGAGAGAAAGGAGAGAGAGGAGAGAGAAGAGAGAGAAGAGAGAGAGAGAGAGAGAGGAGATAATTATTTGTTGTATGACTAGGAGGTAATCAGAAGGAAAAAGACAGCTGAATATAAAAAAGGGATCTAATTAGGATCTTCACTTTCTTTTCATACAAAGACCAGCTACCTGTCTGCTTTGGACTGAGGTGGTGTATTATTACACTTGTCCTCGATATGATCGAGGTTCGTATATTATTTTCACCTCTCTGAAATTTCTTTATACACTTTTTTATACAGTTTTATTCTTCATCCTTGCTTATTCATTATTTGGGATCACATCCTGGAGTCCTCTACTCTCATTCTAGCTTCAGAGGTATTGCAAAATGGGGAGCCAATATACACAATATGCGCAGGTTCATACCCTTTAATTAACTATTTCAGGGGGTTAATCTCACAAAGGGTTTGAATGGATGCAGAGTATTTGATCATGTCTTAGAAGTGGTTTAACAAGCTAAACCGGTCCTTTTGGTTAACTATTAACATACCTGTCACTTCTTTCATTAACTCAAACGTGAAATGCTCATTTACTTTTCTAATGATATTTTTAGAAAATTTACTGCCTATTACGACCAATATAATTTTTAACTTGTTTTTACAATTGAAGGATTCTACAACTGAAACCTAGAAAAAACTGGAATGGGGTGGATAGGTGGAAAAATTCAAACTTTCAGTCAATCAAGTCATAGAAAAATTCCTTTTACCTCTACATCATTCAAAAATTTTATGATTTAAAGTTACTTTGAAGGATGAACGGATTACTATTAGGTGAGCCAGCATCCTTAATATTTTTTTAGGATATCCATAACTCATAAGAAACGGTGCATTTGAGAGCATTAATAAAAAGGATTCTGATTTCTATGCTTAACATAAGAATAACTCAAATTAATGACAGTGCCTACTTCAATGTTCGGGATCGTTTATAAAAAAATAAGTTTGTAAAAATTCTACATTAATATCAGTTACCGTGATATTGCTAAAGGTAATGCAGTGTCAGAGATTTTAAAGCGATTACAATCTTCGTTTCAAAGGAATCTCCTATAGGAGATATTTTCTAAATTTAGTAATAGATCAATACATAACTGATTTATTTTTTATTGTCCTACCATATAGTTTCATTGCAACCAAGGCAAGTTTTAAAGACACTTTCCTTTACAGTGACCATAATAGCAGCATGGATTATGTGGAAAAACTCCTTTTTTAAAGAAGTGCAAAGCAATTTTATCGACTTCACTGCAGCTTAAGCTTTGTAATATGAGTTATGTCAAAAAGGTGAGAGTGTTTGGTAAAGGGACAATTCTTTGGACAAATAATATAGGGGAACTTTTCAATTATGAATTAACTTTAAAATAATATTTACCATAGGATTTATATTTCTAATTATTATTTGCCATCAGATTATCTATAACAATTCACATTTTAATTGACCATTATTGCTTAAACTTAGTTATGATTATACAAGCAAGAGGTTCTCAATTATAATTCTTGAGACATCCATAATAGTTATCTGAATAAGTTAATTATGTTTGGAGCTCACTTTATTTTAATTATCAATGAGCAGATCTATCCTCTCATAATTCACACTCATATTTTCATAAGAATGTGGAAGATTAGAAGGGTTTTTAGACGTGTACATCTAAATCTTTAGTTTGTAAATATAATTAGCGTTTCCTAATTTTATAGTGTAGCATCCACACCTGTTCACAATCCATATTCCCAATAGGAAAGAAAATTATTTTAATGCTATTACTGGTTCCCACTGCTTATTATAGTAGGAAATAACCTAATTAATATGAAAGTTTAAATGACTAATTGAAGGGAACTTTTCAAGAAGATGAAAAAAAGGCTCATGCAACATTCGCCAAGAGGAAGAAGCGATGAAACAAAAATAATTTGTTTCTGTAACACTTTGTGACATCATACATGAGGCCCATCCTAGGATGCCATAACTCTGAGCTAATCCGTTTCTCTCTTTATGATTGAAAATATTAAACCAATTATGAACTTACAACATAGATTCATAACGATGACGAAAAATGCTAAATTATTTATATTATACGCATATTTCTATTTATATCTTGTCACGTGTAGTTGTTAAAGTCCTTGGCCAGCGAGCTAAAAAGAAATCATAGGAGTCAAGTGAAAATATGTTAAATACAAATTAATTCAAAATGGACAAAATGCACTAATTCAATTTACATTATAATATTTCTATTTCAATACACAAACCACTCCATGGGCCACTGCAAATAGCTCTAACACAGGGATGGTTCTAAACAAACCCCCTTTGTTACCACTATTTTGTTTTTGGAAGTTAGATAATGAAGGGAATGTGTATCAAAGATTTTTTTTTAAATAATTATCATCTCACATCCACTAGAAAATCCTTTGGTTGAAGACATTTGTAAAGACGTAACAATAAATCCTCCTTACCAAATACAAATTCCCCAATTTAATAACGCGATAGTCTAGGAATGAGAAGGCTTTCAAATCAATTCACATTATATACAATTTGCCAATCTTTTTTCTACTCCTCTCAATGCATGTCAATCACCCAAAGAAAGAGTCATCCACATAAGTAGATACTACTAATCCCATTTAACTGCACCTTCAATTGCATTAATAAACAGTTTTATGCCCCTATTTCCTAGTCTAGGTAAGGTCAATGCAAAGTGGATAAAAAGCAATAACTGATATACAAACAAAGATCGAGAGTAATAGGTTCTTAAAAGTAATATGGCCTCTTAATACATAAAATAACAACAGTCTCTTTGTACAAGATCTTGGTCCTTTAGACTACCAAATAATACTCATAATATCTTCTAGGTTTGTAGGGTTCTTTCAATTGCATCCCTTACAACATTCAGCATTTACTAAATTCAACATCAACATTAGAACCAATATTGCTATTGCAATTAAAGGCCCATAATTTGACTAGAAAATATTAATTGATCATTGTGAATAAATGACAATTCACATAATTTGATGTTCAATAATGGTAAAACTCCCCAATCAAGGAACACACACACTAAAAATCCTAACAGTTCAAACACACCATAAAATAAACATTAAAAATTCGGCTGTAAATGAACAATAATTATTAATATCAAGCGTTTAAGGGTAATAACAATGTAATATTATTTAATATATTAAATTATTATATAATATAATGTATGTTATATTGTAATACATCTACGCATGCATATTCATTCTTAACCCTAAAAGAAAAATGTATTATTAAAAGTATAAAATATCTTTGGAATAACCAAATTTGGATGAGTAAGGCCTTGTAAACAATTGTACATAGATACGTAATAAAACCCGTATTGTACCTTTAAAAGTGTCAAAGCTATCTCTATTTATTGTTATAGATAATATATTGGACCAGGTAGTGGAAACTTGGTTATAGAGAAAGAAGCAGTGTCATTTGTATTTTTCACTATAAATTTTAACTTTAAAATACTACTCTGCATTTGGTGGTTTGAACATTTTCTCTGTACACTCCATATGGCCCTACTTATGAAACGAAACTTCTTTTATATTATTATTTGTGTATATTATTAATAGCTAAATAACATTCAATATTAATATTATTAGTGCTAGAAAGAGTGCTCCGAAAGAATGTTATTATATCTTAGCATCATTTATCCGAGGGGATTTTTTCTGAATTTTTTTAAAGTAGATTTTAAAACAGCTTGAAAGGTGGATTAGAAAAATAGTGCCAGACATTCAATATTAATATTATTAAATCCCTATAAACTTGAGAATTTGTATCAGTCTGTTCAACCATTCATCATTTGTTATCAATCTTTGCTATTTACCTTAATAATACAATACCTAACGCTAGTTTGTTCATTTCTATCAGTCAGAAAAAGGATGGCTTTCTATTAATAATTCATCCATAATTCATTAATTTTTTAAGTGAAACATATTAATGTGGTCTCATTATTAAGCTTTAAAGAGAAAGTTTAAAATCTTCAGGTAAATTACAGGCGATGTAACTACAAGAGATAGAAGATTCTTGTAGTCAGAAACTCATGTACCATTCTCCAATACATTATTTATTATTATTATTATTATATGAGGAATACAATGAGCTTCACCTTTTTTATTATTTTAATTATTATACTACTTTTTGCAGAGCTTTTCTCTTGGTTCCATTTATAAGGTTATGAGTGATACGGCAATTATACATGGTTACTCACATCTTGTATTCTCTGGATCTTCTCAGCACTATACATATCGTCGACTCGTGTTATCTGATTCCAACAGGATGAGCCACTCGTACTTTTGCTGGTCAGATATCACTGCAGCCTCGCTCGGCTATGCTTATAATAATTTTATTGTTACGATTAAATTTGACAAGACTCACTATGCCAGTAAGCATACATGCCTATGCATGGTGTTGAAAACAAGAATTTTTCATTTTTTGTACCTAACAGTACGCAGCATGAAAACTGGAATTAATGTTAGTAGTTGCATTTACTTACCAAAATGATCATCAATATTTCCCACTTTACTCATCAATTAAAAATTTTATCAAGCTAATTCTATTTCACCGTACCTTCAGAATATCCTATCTGGTCATTGGCTTGTGGTTTAAGGAGTTTATTAAGTTTTCTGCCAACTTTTTCAAGTTTAAATTTTCTTGACCTAGGGTCTATTATTTATCTGGAATAACTGCAGCTATATTCTACTTTATTTAAACTCTCTTTTTTATCCCAAGAAGTGATGTTAAATATTTCCTAATGCTAATTATTGGTTTTTGATAGCTTATAGCCCTATCATTAAAGCTCCTTATGACTTATTTATTTTTATATCAGCATTTTATAATTTATTTTTTATATTTTTTTTATTTTATGCTAAGGACCAAGACAAAACTAAATTACCTCTGAACGCTGAATCATAAAGTAGCTCTAGACATGTGCAGTTTTCACTCTTCTGCTCGAAATATAATCAGTTTTAGCTGTATAATTAGTTTTGCACAAAAAATAAAATTACTATTATTGATGCTTGTATTAAGGGAGTTAATTTCCAAATCACAATACTCATCATTTGAGCATGGTGAAATTTCTCTAACCAACTAACATTATGGTAGTTGCAATTATGTGGCATGCAGTTGAATTGTTCTTTTTATTTTCTAATATATTAACAATTTTAATTCTTTTATTCTAAAATATCTAAATAAAGGAAAAATGGTTTCTACCACATTTATAACAAGGGTTTGTGTGATTTAGCTATATTCCTGACCATTGAGAAGCTGATCATGATTTAGGTAACTGCACAAAATGCATCCTCCAATTTCTTTTATTTTTCTTTATCTTTTTCTTTTTGGAAATCAATTTTTTGACATTTTTGCTTTATGTAATGGGTATCATACCCATCAATTTTTAAATGATGACATAAAACACAATTTGATGGTCTACTTGAACACATTTTTTAGTTTTAAAAAATCAACTGCTTAGCTGCTATGGCTCAAGAAGTACTTTTATTCTCTGAAGATGCCAGCAGCAGTATTTTATTATAGATTGACTACTTCAAGTAGTTATTATCTCTTGTAATCATGTCTTTTCAAGTAGCGGCTGATTCCCACCATTGTTTCACTCTAAAGAGCAAGGATATATATATGGAATTAATCTCTCAAAGAATCTGGCCCATTCTGGTGCTTCTTATAAATTATTACAGTTCATAAATGATAATTAATTTTAGTAATGATTGGTTTGTTATCAGATGGATTACTCTGGCCTAGGCCCATGACAAAATTTATTGCATAAAAATCTGAGCGCCTATACCCTCCTTAAATCTCAATGATTCACTCTATTCTGTATACTTTATAATTACTGCTACACTTTACTACATGTCACCACTTCCAATCTTATGGATACTAGAAAACACTTCTGCAGTTTCCCTGAAGATATCATTTTTTATCACCATCGGAAACTGAAGATTTTCGAATCCGCAATGGAATCCCAGCTGAAGAAAAAGAACTATTTTCCTTTTCCTCAAGAATATTTTTGCTACAATCTGATCATGGTTTTTGATCCTCCACTTTAAGACTTTCCAATATATACCCGTTAGCACGGGCCGGTACTGCTTTACTATTAATACCTGTACATCTTTACACATAATTGTGAAATAACTGCGTTTGATCTCATGATTGTCTCTACAAAATGTAAATAAAAAATCAATTAATTTAGATTTTCTGGCTGACTGATCAAATGATGGTATAAGATCTATTGGAGGAAATTTATAGTTGAGCATTAGTTGGATGATAGGTGGTGAATTGAATTTTATTTGAATTACATAGATGTGTATGATGTGAAATAACAAGTGTATTTATAATGACACCCAAATTGACATTATAATCTGAATTTTAATCATATCATCTTGTACTCCTGCCTTCTAAAGTACCAATATTCTGGGCAGAGTACAAATTTCTCTGATATTAACTTCATTTCAAATATTTTTTAATTGTGTATATTTAATAAAATCTTTATTTTGATATCAGAATATGAATTTTTCTCCTCTACCTGAGAGGCCTTGCTTAATTTGGTTAATTAAACAATGTTAATCAAATTTTGTGGCACAGAGAATACTTTTTAGCCCTCATTCTTTAAATTAATAAGGTTTTTACTATGACCAACTCCTCAGTAAGGAGCTGTACAGATTAATATCATATAATATATTATTCTTTTATTTCCAACTCTTTGAGATCATAATGAATCCATGATCAAATATTTGAATTTTACAAAATTTTAAAATTTAATATATAAGAAAATCAAAATATTAAATTTTAAATTGAATTAAAATTAATGATATATAAATCAATTAAATTTTTTTAATTTACAAATACTTTTCTTCTAATTAAGATCTAAATATATATCAAAATATTAAATATCAATAGCAATTATATTAGGCGGAATTTTAAAATTAGTATGTTAGTGCCCTATTGCTTGGTTAGTATATTAGTGCCCTATATATGGTACTGGAAATGGTATGAATATTTAAATAGGTTAAGTAGCCTTAATAACTCAGGATATAAAAAAAACCAATATTGGAATGAATCTATTATATGTAATGGTGTAACAGAACTACCATCAATTACCTATTAAATTGGAAAATGAATGCTATACATGATCTAACCTATGGTTATGGAAGGTGTTCAACTGAACTCCTTCACTAATTATCCTTATAATCGGATACTACATAGTTCGAAGTATACACTGTTCACCTACAATAAACTGTACACTTGTTCACCTCAACACATCCGAAATATTGATTAATAATCTTATAATAATAATAAACCACTATGAATACTTTCTAGCAGCACTGTATACTAATGCACTTGATGAAATATATTATTTTAATAGTTCTTACTGCCCACAACTACTACACATATCAATATTGAACCCAGGAGTATTACCCCAGCTACAGTTACAAGATTAAATTATTATATCCGAGGTAGCAGGATTGGAAGTTGCTATTAATCTGAAGAGAAAGTAGGCAGATCGATTATCCCGCTGATGATGTTATATATACAAAAAATCAGAAATTGCAAATTTGAAATAATTGAAAATATCCTACTGATGGGTTTCATTACTCACAAACAGTGTTTAATCTAAGGATAATAAATATTCTTTGATAATACTACTTTAGCATAAAAATATTTAATGATAAAGACAATAAAAAAAAAGGAAAACTTTACTTTATATTATTATTTATTATATGAATAAATGTTTCACAATAGAACTTTCTATTTTAGATTTTTCCAAGGAGAATAAAACTATATAATAAAAGGATGTTGAAATGAATGCTTCCAGCCTCAGCAGCCAACCCAGCTTCTATCACAGCAGGTAACAAGTTCTCACCAGCTTTGAAGTAAATACTTGTATGGGAGACCTATTTAAAAGTTTGAGGTGACGCCTTTCAAAAAACTTACAACTATAACTGAAAATCTATATTTTCAAGATTGGCAACTTGTAATATTAACTCTATTGAATTGCACAACTCATCACAAGAAATGATTAAAAAAGTTGCCTCAAAATTGTGATTCTTTCTATACTGTGACAAATAGGCCAAAATGAGCATTATAGTAAACAAATTTATTAACAATTTAAATTTAGGAATTAATTCGAATTTCAGGAACTCTGACCATATTCAAGGCATCTTTATATTTAAATTAACAAGTGCATCTCAAGCAATAAGTAGAAAGTACCAGCCCTGAATAAGACTGCATCTACATTTACCGCCACAATACAATTCGGTATACTCTAGATCTTGTCTTCGCTTTAGACTATCTTCTTCCAAAATCCAATGGTCTAGACCACTGAAACCTCAGTTCAAATGATTTTGGACTCACGTTCGCCTCTTCTGGCATTCACAGTATCTCAAACAGGAATAAGTGGAATTAATAATTAACTGTGTTTGCACCCACTCACTCAATATATAAATGTATATGTATATATACCAATTATTGTAACTACATTCACTAAACACAGCATTGGTGGTATGTTCTTTATAACTTGAACTCAGCTTAAATTTTCTTCTCACAGTTACAAATCTATTTGGTTAAATCTAAAGTAGCCACGTACACTAAGCGCTAAGTCAATTTATATTTATTTAGTTCAATTCTCAAGATGTAGGAGTGTAAACGGCCACATACGGAAGTACTAGGAGTTTATATCCATTATTGGTAATGTTTAGTTGCGGCAACATCATATAGCCATGTGACCGATTCTCATTTTTGTCAGCTGATCACAATAAAGATATTAGTAATGTGTTTAAATTTTGGTCTATTTTAAAATGGGAGCGCTGGCCCAGCCTAATCTTCATACTAATAGGTAATATAGAATGTCTGCTTATCAGGCGATAAAATTAATTATTTATATTTATATTACATTATAAGTTATGTATTGGAAATACTGATAACCTCTTGCGAATTATTAAAAATCAAAATGAAAACTATTAATATAAGAAAGACCACATGTATAGTTATCGCAAGTCTATTAATCATAATTGTTTAGATTAAAAAGTTATATACACAATGTAATTTTTTACATAGTAGGGCGTGTTAGGTGTGAGAAGAATTTTAAAATGAGTGATGGTGATTGTGTTGTGTGTGTGAAGAAGGGGTAAATTGAGAGAAAAAATGCAAAAGTTAACTTTTTAGAGAATGTATTTTTGGTCCATATAGAAGGGCACTCGCGACATGAAAGCCGGTTTGTTAAGACAGATGATGTGTTCATAGGGAATCTTCCGGTTGGAGACTGAAGAAAAAGTGGATTTAGAGTCACAGTAAAGGAATGCAAACTGGATGAGAAGAAATGATGAGTTGGCAGAGGCGTTTAGAAGAAAAGGTGCACAATAGGAGTGAATGGCAGGGTTTTTTGTGAGGGGTTGGGGTTTGTGGCACCACCTGGGCCGATGAGGATAAACTCCATGAAGCTCTAGGGGTGGATTTTAATTTTTTAGACTGCGATACGAGTTTTATTGGTCACTTTAATAGGTATAGATTAGGGGGCGGTTAAGGCTGGGCTTTTAGCTTTTCGTCGTGTGCATATTCTTACTCTTTTACTGTTGATTATTTCAAACATATTAACATTATTTCAAGAGTTAGAAATTATATTATAATATTTCTAATATTATATATATATAATTATTATAGCAATAAATTAAAATACCATAAAGGTTTGTTGCTACATTAATAACTGAATATACCTATGTGGTGAATACTTATTAAATTATATTTATAGTATATAAGTATATATATAAAGGTTAAGGGTCATGTTGTTTATGCGCTAAACGTAGGGAAGTAGCACGAATTTTAACAATGAATTCTGGGTGCGCCATTTGAAGAGGTGAAGAAAGCGGGAAACCTACCAATGCTAAATTATTAATAGGTCCCTTAAAAAGAAGCGTGGTTGAATAGACTAAAAGACAATGATGAAGTAAGATTGAATACTGAAAACTGATACTCATAATAGATGAGAATATTTTAGATGATGTTTTGGAGAAACGTTTTCCAGCCAGGAAAATTACTAAACAAATAAAGATGGAGGGTCTTTTTTGACCTTAACAAGGGAATAGGAAGCTCTTCTGGAAGGAGCGCGAAGGTTAAGAAGATGTTAGAATAAGTGGGGAATGCCTGCATTTCAATAATCCGACATACGGGCTTATGGAGGCTGTTTGTAACTGATGAATGGGATAGATGAGAGAAGTGTTTTGTAAAGAACATGTTCGATTTAAATTCCTGCTATACAATAATTACAGTCAAATTGATATTGAGGTGTTTTAGTGAATTTGTGAGCTGGTTTGATGGTGCAAGAAGGTAATATATTATTTTGAGGATGAGGTTATTAGTAAGGAGGAGGTAATGGGTAAGGTGAAAAAGTTGAAGCATGAAGAGGTGATGCAAGAGTAGTAAAAAAAAAGAAGATTGAATTATTACTGGTGAAATGATCAGAACGGAGCGCGAGATGGTGCATTGGTCATTCTGGATTCTTGGAGCTAACGTTTTGTGTGTCACTCAAAGCGCGTTTATAGAGGGTAATAGTGTCCAAGGGAATTGGACGGAGAGGCGGTATAGTACCCTTATATAAGGGTCAAGGAGAAAAGGGGAACTGTAGAATTATAGGGGAATAAGTTTATAAAATTGAGTATTGTAGGGAAGGTATATGCTGGATAATCTATGGTCGCAGAGTGCGATAGACGATAGAACTGAAGGTTACTGATTGGTGACCATAGGATAGAGTTATAGGAGTGGCTAAGAGGCTCAGATGTGGTTAATCCAAATACCTTACATTGAAACAATGCACTCTTGATGAAATATGAGGCGCGAAGAGATAGTATATATTGTTGACTAGGATTCTTACTGTATATCCTCGCAACAGGCCGTTATGATATTAGAGTTTAAATAGGTATCCGCGTATGAGCAGGTGATATTAGTGATATAATGGTGTTGGTGGTAGGCTTCTGAATGGAATCAAAAGTATGTATGACGCAATAGTTGAAGCGTGTGTATATGCAATCATTTATGGATGATCAATTGGATGATTGGTTTTTTAGGCTTAATAGCGGATGTAAGACAGGGTTATGTTATGTTAATGTCCCTTGGTTTAATTCATTTTTAGTCATAATGGATGGGGGTTTAATGAAAGAATTTGAGGTGGGAGTGGCAGGAAATGGTGTTGGAATGGTGGAGAATGGAGTTGAGTGGGGAGGGTGCCCTACTATTATATGCGGATTTGATTTGTTGTGTGGCGAATCTGAACGCAGAAGAGAGTAGGATTGGTAGAGAGATTGGCAGGGCTGGATAAAGGAGGGGAGTTTGAGAGGATTTGTTGAGATAAGAGTAAGGTTAAATGGTTGTAAATTTGGAGAGTCCTCGGTGTGATAAGTCTTTATGGTTAGATGGTGAGTCAGCTAGAACAAAGTGTCTGAGTTTTAAATATTTAGGGTATATGTTGTGATTAAATTAAAGGCCGATGCAGAGTGTAATAGGAAGTTGTGAATGGCAGGAAGTTGTGGCTGGTGCGAATTAAATGTGTCGTGAATGCCAAAGGGATAAGGTCTTGAGCTGTTGCCTTAGGGTCTTACATGAGGGGACTGTGTTACCTGTGTTATTGTATGGGTAGTGAGACTATGGTCTGGAATAAGAAGTTATAGATCTAAAGTTCAATGTGTTTTCGATGGCAATCTTAGGGTGTGCTAGGTGTGAGAAGAATTGATTAAAGAAGGAAATGAACGTATTAGAGAGTGGGTGGTGTGAAGAAAGGTGAATGAGAGAATCAATGAAAGTATGTTGAGATGGTTTGGTCTGTGGAGAAAGGATGAATGAAGTCGGTTGGTTAAGCGGATGTATGTTGGAGAGTGTGTTGGGGAACCGACCGGCTGGGAGCCGAAGAGAAAGTGGAATCGAGTCTGTGAACGAATGTCTGAAAGGAGAGAGATGTGAGTTTGGCAGAGGCGCGAAGAAAGGTGCATGACAGGAGAGAATGGCGGGTTTTGATTGGGGCATGGTTGTGGCCCACCTTGGGCCAGGGGATGAACCCTTTAACATTGACGATTTACCATAGTGAGGGTCCGTGCGGTCCCATGATGCTCTAGGGTGGATTTTCTGTCTGTGACGCGCTCTCACTAATTATGGTAACAAGAGGGGGCGGTACGGCTGGGCTTTCTTTTCGACATTCGTCATATTCTTCTTCTACTGCTTTTCTTTCTGATGCTTGTCACGCACCCTTACCCAAAATCTTGGGGCAAAGAGGAAGGTGAAGAAGGAAAGAAAGAATATATATATATATATCATACACACTATATATATATATATATATATATATATATATATATATATATATATATTGTATATCTTAATGTATAATATTTATATATATAATATATATATTATATATATATTACTATATATATAGATAATTCATTTAATCATTTTTTTTCTCTTTTTCAGAAAACTTTTTTTTGCTTTAAATTTATAATATAAATAAATAGATTTACTTTAAAGTTAAAGAGTTTACACAATTATTAATAATATATAATGTTTCTTTTTAATTTTTAAATAAGTAAATAAAGATTTAAAAGAACAAATACTCTATATCGACATTCAATGGAAAATACAACAAAAAAGGCCAATTGGGTGGCCGCAGAAAACTAGAAAAATACATAAAAAAGAATGAAAAGGACAATAGTAAAATAAAGGAATAATAAATCAATCTAGATATTTATTTATGTTTACAAAAAAAACAAATTGGAACCAACAGAAATGTCATCATCTTCAAACGTATAATTAAGGTAATTAAATAAATATACTTTAAACATTTTAAAAACAAACAAATTGTATATACTAAATAAACAAGATGAAAAAGAAGAAGACTGCAAAAGAAATATTATCAGTAACAATGGATAAGCTTAACTAACATGATAAAGGAACTAATGGATATTAAAGAAAAAAGAAGAAAATGAAGAAGAAAAAATGAATTTATAATACTAAATTTAGTGGAAAAAAAGAAGAATCTTTTTAGGAATACTTATTTAAATTAAAAGTATGGAGAGAAGTGGTCTCAAGAAAAAGAAAAACTTAAAATAGCACAAATAATAGGAGGTTAAGCAGGTGAACCTAGAAGTAATAATGTCTTTAAAGGAAGAAGAAATAATGGACAGAAAATGGAGTAGAAATAATTATAAATACATTAAAAGAACGATATTTTAGAAATAAAGAACAAGAAAGTTATCTGAAAGTACAAACATTGGTTGAATATGGCATACAAGGAAAGAGTCCTTCAGAGCAATAATGTAGCAAGGTATGATAAAGCAAAGAGAGATTGTGAAAAACTTGATGATATTAAAATAAGTGAAAAGGTACTTTCATACCTATTGATTAGTAATTCTAATATGAAGGACATGGAAAGAAAGCTAATTAAATAAAATAAGAATTGAACGATTATTAAAAACAAATATTTTCTAATACCTGAAAGGAATCAATTGTAAGGAGATATATTAGATAAATTATCGAAATCAATAGAAAAAGAAGGTTAAAAAATGAAAATTGGTATAATAATAATAATAAATTCTGTACAATATGTAAATACAATAATCATAACACTGATGAATGTTATTGGAGAGAAAGGAAGTTTAATTTCAATAAATGTGGTATTTGTAAACGTAATAATCATAAAACAGAAGATTGTTATTGGAATGAAGAATACAATAATGTGTGTTGGAAATGTAAAAAAGAAGGACACATAATGAAAAATTGTAAAGAAAATGAACCAATAGAAGAAAAAATAATAAATCTATATTTTTCATAGAAAGAAATATTGAAAAACTATATTTAGAAAAAATTAACTACATTATTAATACAGAAAAAGAAGAAAGAAGAAATGAATTAGAAATAGAATTAGAAGAAAGAAAAATAAATAGAACATTTTTCAATAATAATGAAGAATACACAGACTCTAAAGAAATTAAATATCAAGAAAGATGTCATATGGCTATTATAGTACAGGAAGTTATAGAGACAGTAATTGAGAATTAGGATAACAAAATTGATTAGTGGATTAACTGATGAGGAATTACAATATATAAAGGACACACAAAAATTTAAAAATGGTTGTTTTGTATTTGGAAAGACAGAATATAAAATATTAAAAGAAATATTATTGCCTTGTAACATCAAAGGAAAGAGTTTTGATTTAAAAATCAATGTAATAGAGGGTGATGTACCTTTATTACTAGGTAAATCAGCCATGAAAAGAATGAAATTAAAAATTAATATTGAAGATGGAACTGTTGATATTTGTGATTTGAATCTACAGAAAGTACAGACCTTTGATAATGAAGGAAGACATTCCAGCATACTATTGAATAGAAAACAAAAGAAAACATTGTTTGTTCAGTCAATTCAAAGAAAATTGGATAAAAGAAGATAGAAAGAAAAATTTGAAAAGCTACTAGACTTTGATAATGTATCCAATTAGAAAAATTATTTAAAACAATAAAAAATGCTAAAGGCAACAAATAAAAGAGAAGATTTTTGAATAATGTAAGAAAAGAATTGGAAATTGTGAGAGAATGCGAAATATGTAAAAAAATAAGAAAACTCCACCAAGACCTGGTAGTAGGTTTGCCATTAGCAAATAAATTTAATGAAATAATTCAATTAGATGTGGGAGAATTTGAGAGTAATAAATTTTTAGTAATAATAGATCATGCAACAAGGTATACACAGGCAGTATGGTTAAAAAATAGAACCAGTAAAGAAATCATAGAAAGGTTAATTGACAAATGGATTATATATTTTGGAAGTCCTAATAGTATTAATTTCTTGATGCAGGAAAGGAATTTCAAAAACGAAGATATGGGAACTTTTACTACAAAATTGAATATAAATTAAATAGAGTACAGCGGCAGAAAGCCCATGGAGTAATGGGCTTATGTGAAAAAGTTGTTAGGGTTTACTTAAAGGAATCAATTATACAAGTTAAAACGAAGCAAGGACATGATACGAAAGATAGTATGCATGGGCAATTTTTGCCTTTAAGAATGGACTAACAATTACTTTGGGGTATGCACTTTATCAACTTGTTTTTTTGGAAGAAACATAGGAATACCAAATATAGTAGATTGTGATAATGGTAATAATAGTTGTGATAATAGTACTGATGAAATGATTAAAGAATTATTAGAAACAATAGAACACATCTATGGAAATACTATGAAAATGAAAGCTCAGAAAAAATAAAACGTTGCATTGAGAAGTCAAATACGAGAACATAATATCAAAAAATATAAATATAGGTGAAGAAGTATATTACAAAAGATAATTGAATAGAAGAATGGAGAGGACAAGCTAAGGTAATGTGTGGTAGACGAAAAACCATCATAGTACACGACATGGAGGTACCTTTAAGATCCTGTCATCAAGAGTTCATCAACAAGAAATACAAAAATTAAATTAAATGATAACAAAGAACTTGAAGAATAAAGAAGCAATGAAAAGAAGACATGAAAATTAGTTGACAGAAAGATGAAAACATAAGAGGTAATTTAAATGAGAATGGTAGTGATACAGAAGAAATAATATGTTCAAATTTATGGAATGATGGAACTGGATAAATGAAAATGAAATCAACTGAAGATGAAGAAAGAAGAAGAAATGACATCAATTGATGAAATATGAAGAAATTGATCCCAAAAATTTGAAAAATTGGTAATTACTATGAAATGAAATTAAAGAATAATGACGAATATAATTAAATTGTTATGTTTCCTATATTGAGTAGAGCCTGGCAAAAGGACAACTAGTAAAAATATATAATATGTTACACAGATGCCATTTATTTGAACAAATGAATATATTAGAGACGGTTAAAAGAATTGGAAAAAATATATGAATTAGATGTAATTGAAAATGAAGAAAATAGCGAGGAAGAATCGTTGGATGCAAGCGAGGA
>JABUQX010069102.1:0-18449 GCA_015478945.1 Trachelipus rathkii
TCCTCGCTTGCATCCAACGATTCTTCCTCGCTATTTTCTTCATTTTCAATTACATCTAATTCATATATTTTTTCAAATTCTTTTAAATCTATATCATATATTCTATTTGTATTCAAATTGCGTATGTTGTAACATTTATTATATTTTTTACTAGTTGCTTTGCCAGCTCTACTAATAACATAACAATTTAATATATCGTCATTATTCTTTAATTTCATTTCATAGTATTTACCAGTTTTCACATTTTTTGGATCAACTTCTTCATATTCATCAATTTGAATGTATGCATGTATTTCCTTCTTCTTCTTTCATCTTCGAGCGTTGATTGATTTTCATTTTCACATTACTCAGTTCCATTATCATAATATTTTGAACATAATTATTTCTTTTCTGTAATCACCGTGACATTTCTCATTTAAATTATCTATTATGTTTTCATTTCTTTCTTCTTCATCTTCTTCATATTCATCCTTTTCATCTTCTTTATCTTCAAGTTCTTTGTTATCATTTAATTTACATTTTTGTATTCTTGTTGATGAACTTGCAGATCCAAATCCTCCGGACCTCTGGTTTGTCTAAGAGTTGTGTATTCCGTCACACACAGTTTCTCGATCAATTATTTTTAGCTGGTCCTTCGATCCATTCTTTACAATGTTTTCTTTCTCGTAATAATACTTCTTCATCCTATATCTTATTATTTTTTGATATATGTTCTCGTATTTGACTTCTCAATGCACGTTTTATATAGTCTCAGGAGTCATGGTATATTGGTTTTTCTGGGAATGTTCTATTTTTTCTAATAATTCTTTAATCATGTAATCAGTACTCTTTCTTTTCACTTTATTTACATTAAGTTCCAATCTACTTATATTTTGGTAAATTCCTATGTTCTTTCCAAAAGACAAGTTGATTAGGTTGCATAATCCCAAATAATGGATCTGTTAGTCCATTCTTAAGGGCAAAATTGCAACGAATACAATTATTTTTCAAATTCCAATCCTCTAACAACTTTATAATGATTTTCCTATAAGGTAACCTACTAGACTTTTTCAACATAGCCATTATCCATGGGCTTTCTGCCCGCTGTACTTTCATGATTAGGGTAGGCAAGTTGCGTAAGTGATAGGTGTTTCCATATGATGTTTTGAAAATTCTCTTCCTGCATGCAGACATAATACTGATTAGGACTTGCCAAAATAATATATCCATTTGTGCCAATTAACCTTTCTATGAATTTCTTTACTGGTTTCTTAATTTTTTTTTAACCATTGCCTATTGTATACATTGTTGCATGATCTACTTATTACTACAAATTTATTACTCTCGAACGTGTCTCACCACATCTAATTAATTATTCAATTTAAATTTATTTGCTTAAATTTGGCAAACCTAACTACCGTGCAGGTCTTTTACCGGTGGAAAGTTTCTTAATATTTTTTTAACATATTTGCGATTCTCGTGCGTGTAGTCACAATTTGGCTCCAATTCTTTTTCTTACATTATTCGCCACAAAATCCGCTTCTTCTTTTATTTTGTTTTTTCATTAGCATTTTTTATTGTTTTAAATAATTTTTCTATTCCACAATGAGCAAATTGTCTATGTAGCTTTTTCAATTTTTCTTTTCTATCTTTTTCTTTTATCCAATTTTCTTTGAATTGACTGATCCAACATGTTTCCTTTTGTTTTTTATTCAATAATATGCAGGAATGTCCTCCTTCATTATCAAATGTTTTCACTTTCTGTAGATTCAAATCACAAATATCAACAGTTCCATCTTCAATATTAATTTTTAATTTCATTCTTTTCATGGCTGATTTACCTAGTAATAAAGGTACATCACCCTCTATTACATTGATTTTTTTAAATCAAAACTCTTTCCTTTGATGTTACAAGGCAATAATATTTCTTTTAATATTTTATATTCTGTCTTTCCAAATACAAAACAACCATTTTTAAATTTTTGTGTGTCCTTTATATATTGTATTCCTCATCAGTTTAATGCCACTTATCATCAACTTTTTTGTTATGATCCTTGGCTGCCAATTCTCCATTACTGTCTCTATACTTGGGATTCTGTAATCCCGCAGTATATAGCCATTAACTCTTCTTGAAATATTTACTTTCTTTAAGAGTGCCCGTGTATTCTTGCATTATTAGATTGAAAAAATGGTTCTATTTATTTTTTTTTTCTTTCTCTTTTCTAATTCTATTCTGGGGGTGACGATCTCCTAATCTTCATTTTTCTTCTATCGGCAACCAAGGTTAAACTTTCTTCTGTTTTCTGTATTACATAATGTACGTCCTTACATTTTCTAAATATTACTGTTTCTAGCTTCAGTATTTCTTTCTATGAAAAGATACATAAGTTGTTGATTTATTGCTTTTGTTTTTCTGTTCGTGATTGTTTTACTTTTCTTACCAGGATTTTTCATGTATTGCGGATTGGTCGCTTCTTTTTACATTCTCCAACGACCATTTATTCGTATTCTTCATTCCAATAACAAGTCTTACTTGTTTATGATTAATTGTTTACAAATCCACCAATTTATTGAAATTAAAACTTCCCTTTCTCTCCAAATAACATTCATCCAGATGTTATGAATTATTGGTATTTTCATATGGACAGAATTGTATTATTATTAATTATACCTAATTTTCACATTTTTATTACCTTTCTTTTTTCTATGATTTCCACATAACTGATTCCATCTAATTCTAATTGGATTTCTTTTAGTTTTCTAGATAAATATTTGTCCTAGTTAATTCCTTCAATCTTATTTATAATTAGCTTTCTTTCCATGTCCTTCATATTAGAATTACTAATCAATAGGTATGAAAGTACCTTTTCACTTATTTTAATATCATCAAGTTTTTCACAATCTCTCTTTGCTTTATCATACCTTGCTACATATTCTCTGAAGGATTCTCCTTTCCTTTGTTGCATATTCAACAATGTTTGTACTTTCAGATAAACTATTATGTTCTTGTTCGTTTATTTCCTATCTTATATTTTCTTTTTAATAGTATTTATAATTATTTCGTGACTTCCATTTTCCCTCTGCTTCCATATTTCTTCTTCCTTGTTAAGACATAATTACTTCTAGTGGTTCACGCTGCTAACCTCCTATTATGTTGTGTAGGGTTCTTAGTTTTTTCTTTGTTTCTTGAGACACTTCGCTTGAGTGCTCTCTCCATGGACTTTTAATTTAAATAATCAGAAACGTTTTTTTTTTAACTTTCAAAAGATTCTTCTTTTTTCCCACTAAATTTAGGGTACTTACTTAAATTCATTTTTCTTTCTTCATTGGTTTCTCTTTTTTCTTTAATATCCATTAGTTCCTTTATCATGTTAGTTAGCTTATCCATTGTTACTGATAATATTTCTTTTGCAGTTTCTTCTTCTTTTTTCATCTTGTTTGTTTAGTATATACAATTTGTTTGTTTTTAAAATGTTTAAAGTATATTTATTTAATTACCTTAATTTATATGTTTGAAGATGATGACATTTCTGTTGGTTCCAATTTGTGGTTGGTTTTGGTTTTGTTATCCGATGTTTGAATGGTATCTACTGATTTATTATTCCTTTTATTTTACTATTGTCCTTTTTCATTCTTTTTATTTATTTTTCTTCTTTTTTAATGTTTAATATTCCTTTTTATTGTTGTATCTTTCCTCTGGATATTTTTTAAATATTATTTGTCTTTTAAATCTTATTTTACTTATTTAAAAATTAAAAACAAACATTTATAATATACTAATAATTTTTAACTCTTTATTTTATATCTATATCTATTTATTTGTATTATAAATCTAAAGCATATAAAAGTTTTCTGAAAAGGAGAAAAAATGATTAAATGAATTTAATTCAAATAACAATTGTGAAAAAATAGATATATATATATATTATATATAGTAGTAAGAATACTATATACATACTATATTATATATATTATATATATTATTATTAGTATATATTATATATTATATATTATATATATATATATATATATTTTCTTTCTTTCTTTCTTTCACCTTCCTCTTTGCCCCAAGATTGGGGGTAAGGTGCTGGGACATGCATCAGAAAAAGAAAAAGCAGTAGGAGAACATGACAAATGTCGAAAGAAAGCCCAGCCTTACCGCCCCCTTCTGTATACCATTAATTAGTGGAGAGCTCGTCAACAGCCAGAAAATCCACCCTTAGCCGCTGCATGGGACGCGAGGACCCTCACTATGGTAAATCGTCAATGTAAGGGTTCATCCCTGGCCCAAGTGGGCCACAACCATGCCCCATACAAAACCCCGCCATTCTCTCCTATTCTGCACCTTTACTCTCGCCTCTGCGAAACTCACATTTCTCTCCTTAGACATTCGTTCAACCGACTCAATCACTTTCTCTTCGGTCTCCCAGCCGGTCGGTTCCCAACACACTCTCCACTATACATCCGCTTAACCAACCGACTTTCATTCATTCTTTCTACATGACCAAAACCATCTCAACATCTTTCATTTATTCTCTCATTTACCCTTTCTTTCACACCCACATCCACTCTCTAAAACGTTAATCCCTCTCTTTATCAATTCTTCTCACACCTAGCTCACCCCTAGCATTGTCCATCTGAACACATTGAACTTTAGATCTATACCGGTAGGTCTCTTATTCCAGACCATAGTCTCACTATCATACAATAACACAGGTAACAACATCCCTCATGTAAGACCTAGCACACTCCAAGACTTAGCCCTTTTGCATTCACCAACGGATTTAATTGCACCAGCCACTTCCTGCAATTCACAACTTTCCTACTACACTCTGCATGCGTCCGTTCCTTCTCATCCAAATCTCAAATATTTAAACTCAGACCACTTGTTCTAGGCTGCCTCACTGCATCCGTAACATTAACTTCACACAACTTGAGGATGTCCTCGGACTTCACCACCATACCTTACTCTATACCCGTTTACTTTCAAGCCCCTCTTTTACACACACCTGGCCAATCGTCCTGACGCAATCCTCTCAAAACTCTACTTCAGATTCGCTCACACATCGAACCAAATCATCACGGCTGATATAATAGGGATAGGGCAATGGCACCCTCCATATGCAATCCCTCTTTCCGTAACCATTTCTCCATATGATTTCATACCCAATCCCCACCTCAAAGATTCTTTCATGATACCATCCATATACAATTGGAAAGTAACCAAAGGAGACATACACAACCCTGTCTTACTCCCGCTTAATCATCCTAAACAATCACACATTGACAACCATTTAATTCTAACACACTCGCTTCACTATCGTCATACATACTTTTGATTCCATTCAGAAGCCTAAACCTACAACAAGAAGCCGAATATAGTCAACTATACACCTGCATAAGGACGCTTCCTATTAACTATATGATACGCAAAGATGGTGGTTTTTGGAGTACCTTGACAGAGATTTAATTCTTTCTTCTCATTATTTCCGCAATCATGCTCTTTGCAATGCTAAAGTTTTGTGCATCCAACACATCCTCTACCACTCCTAAACGCACCTTGTTTCTTTCACCAATCAGTCCTCAGTCATACTCGACGTACACTTCTTTCGAACCAAAAATTACCAGTGGAGCATATTACCCTTCCTACAATACTTCAATAAACTATTTTCCCATATATTTGTTCTGACAGTTTCCCCTTTATTCTCGACCTTACCCTTTATTATAAGGGTACTATGTAACCTTTGCCGCTCTCTCTCCCAATCCTTGGAACTATACCCTCTATAAACGCTTTATTTTACCAACTTTCCAAGTCCAGTCAATCTCAACCCCGTCTTGCGCCTCCGTGTCTTGATGCATACTATCAAGCTAAGCCAGGATAAAATGTGTCTCATCGTATTATTTACCTCGGCTGCCCAGAATTTCCATTCTTCAAACTTTTTCTACTCTACTCCTTACTCGTCTCCTTACTACATAACCTCATCGCCCAAAATTACCTATTCCTTCTTGACCATCAAACCCACTCACATTCACTTTCACCTTCATCATTACTGTTAATATGGTGCAGATTTTCCGAAGTGTTTCTTCCACACTCCTCTCACACCCATTTCATCAGTGTTACAAAAGCACCATCCCTATTCATTATTCAAGGCAGATTCCCTTATTTCTCAATTCTTACCCTTTCCGCGCTTCTCCAGCAAGTAAGCATTCCCTATTCCCGTTGTAAGTCCTGATTCATCCCTCGCTTCCAAAACTGTTCATTTACCTCTTGTCTTTTTCTCCTACGTATACACCTTGTTTAGTATTTTCTTTTTTCCTCCTTATATAATTCCAAGCATCTTTCTTTTGAGGTCTTCATCATTTGCTTTTAGTACATTCACCGACGCTTCTTTTTATCTTTTAACCGGCTTTCTTTCACCCTCTTCATCTCACCATTCACTGTTAAAATTCTTTACTTCCTAACTTTTAGCGGCATCCACATAACTTCCTTTATATTATTTATTATAGTATATTCTATATATATTTATATATATATTATATATATATATATATATAGTTATATATATATATATTTATATATATATAATAGTTAATATATATATATATATCATGCTACCTTCTCTCCCTAAGTGCGTGGCATGTACGCGTGGAACAGAAAAAGAGGAAGAATAATCGACACGAGTCGATTAAAGAAAGCCCAAGCCTTACGCCGCCCTTTATGACGCCTATTAGTGACCAACTCGTCGCAGTCCAAAAAGTCCACCCTAGAGCTTATGGAAGTTTCATCCCTGGACCCAGGTGGGCCACAACCCCCCCTCACAATACCTAGCCAATTCACCTCCTATCGTGTGCACCTTTCTTTCGCCTCTGGCCAAACTCACATTTTCTCTTCCTCCAGGCATTCTTTAACTGACTCAATCCACTTTTTCTTCATGTCTTCCCAACCCGGAAGATGTCCTAGCACACTCAAACCCAACCCCTTACAACATCCCCCTTGGGCCCCCTTTTTTAAAAAACCCACCGGGCTTTCAATCCATCCTTTCTATATGACCAAATCATCCTCAATGTACTTTCATTTTTTCTCTCATTTTACTCCCTTTCTTCACACCACACAACACCTAATGTATCAATTCTTCTCACCACCTAACACGCCCCTTGTATAAAAATTACTTTGTTATATAATTTTTTGAATCTAACAAATGATTATTGAAACCTTGCATATCATTGTGGGTTTTCTTTTTATAAATTGTTCATTTGTTTTTTATATTCCAATTATACTTTCAATACTTAACTTAAATAATAAATAAATAATTATTTTACGCCCTGATAAGCAGCATTTATTTACCTATTATAAATTAGCCCAGCTGTCTCCCATTTAAAAAGAACGAAAAATAAAAAATTGACTTCTATTGATCAGCTGACAAAAACTGAGTCGGTCACTGCTATTGCTTTTCCACTAACTGTTACAATTGGATAAAACCTATTACTCCTATATCCGTTACACTCCTACATCTGAGATTTGATAAAAAATTAATTGCTACTGCTACTGCTACTTTTGATTTAACCTAGATTGTACTTGGAAAATTTAAGCTACCAAGCTTATAACATACCACCAATGCTGTTTATTGTGTAGCTACTATTTTTTACTATTTAATATTTATGGTTGACCAACAAGTTATTAATTCCACTTATTTTCCTGTTTGAGATACTGTGAAATGCCAGAAGAGGCAAGAGTCAAAACATTTGAACTGAGGTTTACTTACAATTATCTGGAAGGAAGAGAGTTAAATAGGCAAGAGAAGATTTAAGGCTACCAATTTATTGGGTAAGTAGATGCAGTTTATCAGGCTGTTATTTTACTTTTGCTTAGATCACTTTATTTTTATAAAGTATGCCTTAATAGGCAGAGTTCCTGTTTTATTAATTACATTTTATAAAATGGTTAACTGTTCATAGCCACATTTGGCCTTTGTCACAATATGGAAAGAATCACAATTTTGAGGCAACTTTTTAATCATTTCTTGTGAGTTGTGCATCATATATATAACATCAAATATTTCCAAAAATATAGATTTAGGAAGTTGGTTTTTGAAAGTACCAACTTTTAAAAGGCTCCCATTTATTTTTTTCAGCTGGGAGCTTGTTACTGCTGTGATAGAGCTGGGTTGGCTTGAGGCTGGAAGCATCTTTCAACATCCTTTTATTTATGTATTTATTCTCCTTGAAACTAAAAATATAATATAAAATATTCATTCAAGAACTCTTAAAAGTAAGTTTTTTCTTTTTTTTATTGTCTTTATATTTAAAATATTTTTATGCAGAGTAATCAAGATTATTATTTCCTGATAAATTTTTGTATATGAAACCCTCAGTAGGATTTTCAATTATTTCAATTTTCAATTTCTTGATTTTTTTGTATATGGCATCCTCAGCGGGATTGTCTGCCTAACTTTCTTCTCAGATTAAAGCCTCCAAAGCCTGCTCCTGGTTATTTAATAGTAATGTGCTGGGTTAAGTTGTGGTCAATATTGACAGTGTAGTAGTGGTGTAGCTAAGCTATTAAATTATATTCATCAGCATTATATCAGTGCTGCTGAAATATTCATATTTATATATTAAGATTATTAATCAATTATTTGGAGTGTTTGGTAATTGTACAGTTATTGTGGTAATAGTTTTACTGAACATATTTCCAATTATAGGTAATTGGAGTTCAGTGACACCTTCCATAAATAGGTTGACTGTACATATTTCCAATTATAGGTAATTGTGGAGTTCTGTGACACCTACCATAAATAGATTCATTCCAATTATAGGTTTTTTTTTATCCTGTATAAGGCTACTAACCTATTAATATCATACCATTTCCAGTACCATATATAGGGCACTACCAAGCAATAGGGCACTAACATACTAATTTTAAAATTCCGCCTATAGGGCTTGATATTTAATATTTGATATATTTTAAGTGAATGAAAGTTCAGTATTTTAAATTAAAATAAATTAAATTGATTTTTTTTTTCATTTAAATTTAATCAATTAAAATTTAATATTTGATTTTCATATTTAATATTTAAAATTTGACAAATTCATATTTTGATCATGGATTCATATGATCCAAGAGTTGAAATAAAATATATTAATGATATTACTGACAGCCCTTCTGAGGAGTTGGTTCTAGTAAAAAACCTTATTAATAGAAGAGGGGCTAAAAGATCTTCTTGCACAAAATTGATTAACATTGTTTATACCAAATTAGCAAGTCTCTCAGTAGAGGAGAAAAATTCATATTCTGATACTTTAAAAGATTTTAAATTAGAGCTTAAAAATTTGAATGAATTAATATCAGAGAAATTTGTACTCTGCCCAGAATATGACTTTAGAAGGCAGGAACAGATTGATATGAAAAATTCAGATTATAATGTCAATTTGGGTGTCATTATAAATACACTTGATATTTCACATCATACACATCATAATCAAAATCAATCACCACCTACTCCAACTAATGCTCAACATATAAAATTTCCTCCAATAGATCTACCATCATTTGATAGTCAGCCAGAAAATTTAAATCAATTTATTTTTTCATTTGAGAGCATCATGAACAACCGCAGTTTTTCACAATTTGAAAAATACAGGTATTTAGTAAAGCAGGTATCTGGCCCTGCTAAGGTATATATTGAAAGTCTTAAAGTGGAGGATCAAACCTATGATGTAGCAAAAAATTTATTACTTAAGGCTTTTTCTTCCAAAATAGGGCAACAATTTTCTGTTATTGAAAAAATTGTTAAATTAAAGCTGCAGAATGTTTCTAGTATGATGGAGTGGGTTAGTGAAGTGAGAGTTTTGAAAGATCAGATGGTGAGATTGGATGTGGATGGTCAGATTTTTATGCAATATTTTGTATGGCAGGGAATATCTGATAAAATAAAAAATTCATTTATGACTGTTAATAATGATGCCAAACCAGATTTAAATTCCATATTAGATACCTCCTTTGAGGTGCTTAATAGGTTGAAAGAGTGTACAAGGGAGAATAACTCTGGTAGCTCTATAAAAAATACTGCTGCTGCATCTCAGGAGAAAAAGGCTCTGAGCCTAGCAGCTGCAGTTGATTTAAAAACAAAAAATGTGTCAAGTAGACCAGCAAATTGTGTTCTGTGTCATCATTTAAAAATTGATGGGTATGATACCCATTATATAAGCAAATGTCAAAAATTTGATAGTCCTGAAAGTAGGATAAAGAAAATAAAAGAAATTGGAGGATGCATTTTGTGCAGTTACCTAAATCATGATCAGTCTCAATGCAGGTATAGGTTCAAAAACCCTTGTTATAAATGTGGTAGAAATCACTTTTCCTTTTTATGTATTAAGAATAAAAATAAAATTGGTAACACAGTGCAAAATAAAAACAATTCAACTGCATCCCATAATGCAACTACCAGTAATGTAGTTGGCTTAGAAATTTCACCATGCTCAAATGATGAGTATTGTGATTTGGAAATTAACTCCCTTAATACAAGCATCATTAGTAATTTTATTTTGCCAACTTTTACAGCTAAAACTTATTTGGCAGAAGGTGAAACTGCACATTCTAGAGTACTTTATGATTCAGCTTCAGAGTATTGTTTTGTGTCTTTGTCCTTAGCAAATAAATTAAAATATAAAATTATAAATGCTGATATAAAAATAAATGTCAAAGGATTTAATGAGGCTAAAAGCTACAAGACCAATATCATAGAATTTAACATCACTCTGGGTAAAAAAGAAGTAAAAATAGTAGCTGCAGTTATTCCAGAAATTAGACCTAAAATTAAACTTGAAAATTCAGAAAATATTAATAAATCCTTTAAAAAAGCCAATATAGAATTAGCTGATAAATTTTTTAATGATGAGGTGGGAAATATTGATATCATTTTGGGAGTAAATGCAATACACATTATTCCAGTTCATGCTGGTACTTTAGGTACAAAAAATGAAAAATTCTTGTTTTTTTACACCTGCATAGGCATTATGCTTACTGGCAGTGAGTCTGTCATTTTAAAAAATTTAAACAACCTTCATGTTGTGAAGAAATTTGTGGACAAAACTAATGAGTACTGTAAAGCCATCCCTAACCTTATAAAAAAGAAAACTCCAAAAAGTAGTAATAATAATAATAATAAAAAAGGTGAAGCTCATGGTAGTCCTCATAATAATAATAATAATAATAATGCATTAGAGAATGGTAATGATTTCTGACTACAAGAATCTTCTATCTCTTGTAGTTACATTGCCTGTAATTTGCCTGATGATTTTAACTTTTCTAAAGCTAATAATGAGCAACTTAATATGTCACTTAAAAAATTAATGAATTATGATGATTATTATGAGCCATCCTTTTCTGATGAAGATGAACAACTGGTTAGGTATATAATTAGTAATGCAAAGTGTCATGATGATGGCAGACTGATACTTCCATGTTTATGGGATAATAGAGTAATAAATTTGTTACCAAATAATTATAAATTAGCCTCCAATATTTTAAAATCTACTTTAAAAAAGATTCAGAAAAATCCTGGTAAATTTGAACAGTATAATAACATTTTTATGGAGCAATTAGAATCAGGTATAATTGAAAAGGTTTCTATTAAAAATTAAAAAATAATAAAGAAGTTTCTTTCATGGGCCATATGGGTGTGTACAGAGAAAATGTTCAAACCACCAAATGCAGAGTAGTATTTTTAAGTAATTTATGTGAAAAAACAAATGACATTGCTCTTTCTCATAACCAAGTTTCCCTACCGGGTCCTAATCTTAACAATAAATTAGAGATAGCTTTGACACTTTTAAGGTTCAATAGATTTTTATTGGTCTATGATATTGTCAAGGCCTTCCATCAAATTTGGTTACCATATATAGATAGTTTAAAATTACATTTTCTTTGGGTTAGGGGTATAAATGATTTTTCTGAGGTGGCCTACAAAATGAACAGACTGCCCTTTGGTATGAGGTTCTCACCAAGCTTGCTTATGGTTGCCTTATATATTATATTAATTTTACATTGTAATATTCATGACCCATTTGAAAGTAAATTAAGAAATATGCTTTATAATTTGTCTTATATGGATAATCTTGCATTTTCCTCTAATTCTGAATCTGATATTAAATTGTCATTTCACAAATCAATTAATATTTTTAGTCAATATGGCTTTAAGTTGCAGCAATTTGGTTCAAATTTGATGGAATTGGAATCTGAATTTTGTGAGGATTCTGAAGAACCCTTACAAACCAAATTATTAGGTATTTTGTGGTCTAAGGACCAAGATCTTTTCACAAATAAACCCCTGTAAAATTAAATTTAGAGGCCAATACTTTAAGAACCATACTTTCATCTGTGAATAGTTGCTTTGATCCACTTGCATTGACCTTACCTTGTAGAAATAGGGCAAAACTGTTTTTGCATGAGGTGCAGATGGATAGTAGTATCACTTGGGATGACCCTTTAAGTGATGACAGATTGAGAGAGTGGAAAGGTGATGACAGATTGAGAGAGTGGAAAAAGATTTGCAAATTATATAATGCTGGTGTTGAGCCTTCCATTCCCAGGTATATTGGGAATTACATTGGTAATTATGATTTAATGGTCTTTACAGATGCTAGCAAGGATCTCTATGGATGTGTGATTTATTTAAAAAATCTTGATACACATTCCCTTCATTATCTCACTGCCAAAAACAAAATAGTGGTAACAAAAGGTGTTGGTAGAACCATCCCTGTGTTAGAGCTATTTGCAGTGGCCCATGGAGTGGTTTGTGTGATAGATTTATATTCTCAATTAACAAGGGCATTTTGTCCCATAAATATTAAAAATTTACATATTTTCACTGACTCCATGATTTCCTTAAGCTGGTTGGCAGCTAAAGTTAACAAGACCAGTAAGATAGAGAAAAAGGGTACAATAATTAATAATAAACTAAATAATATAATGAAACTATGTGAGAGTCATAAGGTTATTTTTCATCATATTAAGAGTCCAAATAACCCTGCAGATATGGTTACTAGATGTGTCTCTCAGAAAGTGTTGCAGAAAACAAATTATTTTAAAGGTCCAACTGAAAATGAATGTGTTGACACTTTCTCATTTGAAGTCCCTTTCAATATTCATTTTAACTTTCAGATTAATAGTATTTCCTCTTCCTCTTATCAGTGGGAACCAGTAATAGCATTAAATAAGTTTTCTTCTACTGGGAAATTTTGCAGGGTCACTCACTATATTAGGAAATACATATTTACATTAAAACTTAGAGTAAAATCAAAAATCCCTTCTCTCTTCCCTTCTATGAATATAAGCTGTAATTATAAAGATAGTTGTTCATTGGTTTATAAAGGAGCCCAAAAAACTAACTTTTTAGACACATATGATTATTTATTGAATCCTCTTGCTGTAAAATCAACTAATCTAGCTAATCAATTAAATTTGTTTTTAGATTCTGATGGCTTAATTAGAGTTAAATCTAAATTTGGTAAATTAAAAAGTAATTATAATGAAAAATTTCCTATATTATTGTCCAAAGATTGTCCCTTTACAAACACTCTCATTTTTGAAACTCGTATTAAAGCCAAGCATGCAGGAGTCTATAAATTGCTTGCACTTCTTAAAAAGGAGTTTTACATACCATCTGCATATGTCACTGTAAATAAATGTCTTAAAACTTGCCTTGTTTGCAAAAAACTGTATGGTAGGACAATAAAAATAAATCAGAATGACTATACAGAGTTTAGAATATCTCCTAAGGAGATTCCCTTTAGGGAGATTGCCTTAGACCATATTGGTCCATTTACTGTAAAAAGTAATGATATTAATGTTAAGGTGTACATACTTATTATAACTTGCATGTGGAGTAGGGCTGTAAATTTGTTGTTATGTAAGCATATTGATTCAGAATCCTTCATTAATGCCTTTCAAACACATGTATATGAGTATGGATATCCCAAAAAGATATTAAGTGATGCTGGATCACCTATAGTTTCATCCTTCAAAGTAATTAAATCATTTTTGAATGATGTAGAGGTAAAGAATTTTTTGAAGGAAAAAGATATTGAAAGTTTGGACTTTTCCACCTATCCACCCCATTCCAGTTTTTTAGGTTCAGTTGTAGAATCTCTTGTAAAACAAGTTAAAAATATGGTGTACAGCAGTATTTCTAAAAATATATTAAAGTATGAGCAATTTCACTTGTTAATGAAAGAAGTGCATATGTTAATTAACAAAAGACCTTTAGCTTTTAAACCACTTCTAAATGATCAAAATATTGATCCTTCAATACCCTTTGTAATTACCCCTGAAATATTAATTAAAGGGTATGAACCTCCTAATGTGGTAATTGCTCCCCATTTGCATACCTCTGAAGCTGATGAGGAAGAGGATCCAGATTGGATTCCAAATAATAAGCAGTAATTGAAATGTAGAAGAGTTATTAAAATCATTCAGAAGGTGAAAAATAAATTACATGCTCTGTATCATACTGAATTTTTAACTAATCTAAGAGAATTTAGTACTAACAAACCAGACAGGTATAGAGCCAAAATGCATATTAAATTAGAGGTTAATGACATTGTTGCTATCAAGCAACAATATACCAAACCATATTTTTTTCCAATGGGGATAGTAACTGACACAAAGGAAAACACTCTTGGAGAGGTAGTAGAGGTATCTGTTAAGAAAGGAAATGGGGAAATAATTAAAAGACATGTAACTAATTTGATTCTCATCAAAAAGGCTAAGTGAAAGAATTAAATATTTTAATTTTATAAAAAAAAAAAAAAAAAAAAAAAAAAAATCAATTTCAATTTCATTTAATTTAAAAGCTATCAGGCTGCTGGCTGATAAAATAAATGAAGCTAGTAGAGTAGTTTGTTTAAAAAAAAAAAAAAAAAAAAAAAAAATTAATTAAAAATTTTGTTCATTTTTTTTCATTTTTTTTGACATGTTTAAATTATCAATTCACATTTTCTTTTGATCCTTTGATAATTTAACGCCCCCTCCCAATGTATAAAAATTACATTTGTATATAATTTTTAATCTAAACAAATGATTAATGACTTGCAATATCATTGTGGTTCTTTTTATAAAATTGTTCATTTGTTTTTATATTCCAATTATATTTCAATACTTAACTTAAATAATAAATAAATAATTATTTTACGCCTGATAAGCAGCATTTATTTATCTATTATAAATTAGCCCAGCTGCTCCCATTTAAAAAAGAAGAAAAATAAAAAATTGATTCTATGATCAGCTGACAAAAATGAGTCGGTCACTGCTATTGCTTTTCACTAACGGTTAACAATTGATTTAAAACCTATTACTCCTTTATAATTGAAATTACTTGCTAAAACTACTACTGCTACATTTTGATCTAACTGCATCTGAGATATTGATTAAAAATTACAAAAGCTCTAACTGCTATGTACCTAGATTGTACCTAGATATTTAAGTTATTAAGCTATACCACCATCAATGCTGTTTGCAGTTTTACTATTTTATATTTAATATTTTATGTTGGCCAACAATGTATTAACTCCAATTATTGTTTTTGAGAATGAATGCCAGAAGAGGCAAGAGTCAAAACATTTGAACAAGAGGCTTACCATTGTCTGGAAGGAAGAGAGTCAAAAAGGCAAGCAAGATTTAAGGCTACCGATTTATTGGGTAAGTAGATGCAGTTTATCAGGCTGTTATTTTACTTTAGCTTAGATCACTTTATTATATAAAGTATGCCTTAATAGGCAGAGTTCCTGTTAATTATTAATTAAATTTTATAAATTTAAAGGTTCATAGCCACATTTGGCCTTTGTCACAATATGGAAAGAATCACAATTTTGAGGCAACTTTTTAATCATTTCTTGTGAGTTGTGCATTATATATATAACATCAAATATTTCCAAAAATATAGATTTAGGAAGTTGGTTTTTGAAAGTACCAACTTTTAAAAGGCTCCCATTTATTTTTTCAGCTGGGAGCTTGTTACTGCTGTGATAGAGCTGGGTTGGCTTGAGGCTGGAAGCATCTTTCAACATCTTTATTTATATATTTATTCTCCTTACTAAAAACTAAAAATATAATAGAAAATATTCATTAATAATCATTTAAGCAAAATTAAAAGTAAAGAAGTTTTTCCTTTTTTTTATTGTCTTTATATTTAAATATTTTTTATGCAGAGTAATCAAGATTCTTAATTCCTGATAATTTTTTGTATATGAAACCCTCAGTGGGATTTTCAATTTTTTCAATTTATTTCTTGATTTTTTTGTTATACCTTCCTAGTTGCTACTTAACTCGTCACATAATTTTTTGATTAGCATTTACTCGATCTCTACATTGAATTAATTAATACATATAAAGGCAAAGGAACTGCATATGTTCTCTTTCCCACCCATGCCTGTGGCAAAGAAACTCAAGAATGAAAATGGCAAGACAATAGTAATCATAAAATGTATCTAAATTGGCCATGTTGGTGCTTTGAGGCAAGCAAAGGTAAGGCATGGTGTTCAGAATTTTGATAAAAAAAATTTGATATCCCATCAAGACCTGTTGGGACTGAAAATCCGTTTTATAATCCAGGGTTAAATTATGAACTCATCCACTCAGTACTTCAGAAGAGTACTGATAATGAAAAATGCTTTGAGGAACCACCTTTGGAAGTTCAGATTTGTCCTGATTATGAAGAATGCATTGAAGAATCAAAGAATGATGAATCCTATGCGCAGGAAAATTTTCTAGTCCCTTTGCTGTCAATGCTGATCTCAGAGTTTCAAAAAGATTGAAGAATTTTAAAATTCCCAAGTTCTTCAGTTCTTAACCTCAAAAACAAAACTAATACTAAAATTGCCAAAAATAAAATTACTCAAAT
This sequence comes from Trachelipus rathkii, assembly GCA_015478945.1. Taxonomy (NCBI): domain Eukaryota; kingdom Metazoa; phylum Arthropoda; class Malacostraca; order Isopoda; family Trachelipodidae; genus Trachelipus; species Trachelipus rathkii. The sequence continues at coordinate 16,878 of JABUQX010069102.1, forward strand.
GGAAATAAACCTAAAAAGCGAAAATGCAATGAACTTTCTTCAAATACAACTCAAGAAAAATTTAAGAGCATCGTCAGGAGCCGAGTAAGATATAAAATATAGAATTATTAGACTCCCGAACTTGATAAAAACTTTTTCTGTAGCTAAAGCCAAACTTTGATTTCTCAGAAAATGAGTGTTGAATTCCGATTAGCAAAGCCCAATAAATGAATCCGTTTCTAAAACACTAAGTCCTACTGGACAAAAGAAGAAATACGACTAAGAAGATTAGACCATTAAAACGTAACGATTAAAAAGGTTCGTGTGTTAAATAAAATAAAGAGATTATGTACCACACAACCGAAACAGAACGGGGGAAAAAAGAAAGCTATTATTACAAAGTCATGGGAAACTAAAATTTACAAAAGGCCTTAAAACCACTAGAACCTAACGGGTATTTCACCCCAAAAAATATTGGTATCTACATTAATTTCATGAGCCATTAAATATGTTTATTCTAATGTCAGTGAGGAAGTTACTTCGTGCGAAAAGTAAATAGGAAAAATCCTCCCGTTCTCTTCCCTTCACATGCTTTGCAGAAATTTTTTCAACAGAAATGTTGTGAGACATTTTTAAGCAAAAGAAATTTCTTGATCATCTCCACCTGAAATTGAAAAAGCATTAAACGCAGATTTCTTTTAACTATTCTTTCTTTAGAGGAAAATTCAAGAAACACACATTGCCGAAGTTTTTAGTGTGCCGAAGACTGTGAAGAAAGAGTATTCAACGCAAATTAATAGAAAAATAAAATTTGATTCTCAACATCCAAAATATATATATATATATATATTATATATATATTATATATATATATATATATATATATATAATATATATATATATTATATATATATATATATATATATATATTATATCATATATATAATATGCATAAAATTTGCTAGAATTGTTGCTGGCACAAAAACTATGTTCTTTAACTGCTAAACTTCGTACATTGCATCATTAAGAGTAAAAGTGTTTTCCCTGCGAAGTTTGATAATGCTACATCTAGTTTTAATTATATCAATTACAAGTTGACATGGCTTTTTTCGAGAGGAAATATATATTATAATTTTTTCTGGTCACTCAGATTTGAACAGTTTCGATTTAAATTGCTATCTTCGTTAATACGGGTTTCTTCTTGGAAAATGGGGTATCTATGGATTCTTTAAAATTTATATGTTTATTTTGATGAGATTTCATTTGTGGATTGACTATGTCATGTCATGTTCAAAGGTTGCAGGTAATTCTGAATTCAAAGTTTCGATGATTTTAGGGTTTCTTCGTTGTGGTCTTACCGTTTTCAATTTTGGTATCATTTGGAGCCGCATCGCTTTTAATTGAATATTGAATACGTTACTTAATAGAATTTATTTTTTGTGAAGATATTAAAGTTTCATGTTTCTAATTTGATGGATTGATACCAAGAAAACGTTTTTTTCCACGGGCTTCGCGCCTCGGTGTTAGAGGTATTTTGATGTAAATAAGGTTTAAGTTTATATTTCGCTTATCTGTGTTGTACAGTATCGATAA